>JAKSZP010001546.1:0-133916 GCA_022478985.1 Massospora cicadina
AAAGAGATGGCCATGGCCATTACTGAGAAATAAGCATGGGCCCTCCATAAGTTGAGGTGGGTTTTATGGGGAGGCCAGGACTTTTTATAAATTTATAATCATTTAAAATTTTTTTGGATGGAATTAGCTAACAATTAAAAATATAACGAAATAGCCCAGAACTCTACCATTAGAAGATTGTAGTTGTTTTTATAATCTCATAAAATTAATGGAGAGAACTGCAGAATAACTCTCTGACAACATGTTACGCGTATCTTCTCCATAACGCCAGTACTTTTGCGAAATAAATTGTTAATTATAGGTGGACCTATTTTGCAGTAGCTCTGGCTAAAGTTGCTAACTCTTCAGGGCTCTACTATCCATGCATTGTCCATAATATTTAAAAATAATTTGAACTGTTCATGGGCCTTCCACTGAATCAAACTCTATATTCACACCTCCTTTGGGGATCAGATTTTGATCCGCTGATTTGAGCATGTTTTTCGTTGCAGATTCTCTATTTTCTTTAAATATATTTGAGTCAGGCTAAAAGTAGCGGCGGATATAATTTCCCCTATTTTGGGCGATTTTAAACTCAATATTGGGGGAGCAGCGGATACCCATCGTTTATCTAGGGTATGCCTCATATCAGCTAGTCTTTCCAGTGGGTATGCTTGGGATCCCTTCCCTTTTCCAATCAGAAGGGATGTATTGCCCCATCCAATTTAATGGACACATTGGGGCCATTACATTACCCTTCCTAAAAGGACAAGGCCTCCTCCTTATGGAGCTTGTACTATAGCATAATTACTCTGCACTAAGGAAAGTTTAATGTCCGCACAGGTCAGAGGGTTTTGTATTGGAAGGTGCATGTGTGTTGAGTTTTGGGCACGGAAGTTGTCAATCAAATCATGGCAGTTGGCACAATTATGGGCAGGAATTCAATTATTGTCATATTCTGGATATCCTTTCCAGGCCACAAGATAATTGATATCTCGCCTGACTCTCCTAAATACAGAATTCTTTTTTTAGCATTAGTAGTGTACAACCCAAAGGGGGGAGCTGCCACGCATCTTTATTTACAATTGAGCAAAACAAAGGGATTATTGTAAATAAAAATTCCCAGTATAGCCCTTAAGTTAACATCCTAAGAAGCCATGTCAGATGGCGAAGAAGCTTTAGGGAAACTTTTGTCTGGCGCCCACTTTAGCAACGGACCATGGCGGACAGCATCAGGGTGGGAGCATCTGCGATATGGGGAATAAGGAGGTATATTTAAGTTTACTTCATTTATGAGGCCAGCAGTGTCCATCGCCTCAACATATTGAGCAAGTTAATGCTCAGCAAAGGTGATGAGAGCCATCACACATGTGAAAGACTTGATGCGCTAAATACAGAATATTTCAATTTTTAAATTCCTGTGCTCACTCTATCAGTAAAGGTTTCATTTCTGTTGGTTTCTCACTTTTTAAAAACGACAGTGAGGAATCTTGAAACAACTTATAAATTAACAATGAAATGGTAGCCCAATATGGAAGGATCTGTTGTTTATAGCCTTGTTGATGGGAAACAGGCCTTCTCTCTTGCAAGCCAATTCATAACATGTAATTTTGAGGTTGAGGTGATTTGTGTCCACCATTACAAGATTGTATGATAGCTTAGGGCTGCTCTGCATTGCCAATCTGCAAACCTATTGGTGTCCTGAGTGGCTTTAGTCAACTGCTTCTGCACTTGTTGGCTTATTTTCAGATGTTTTATGCAATGTTGTCAGCTGCAGAGATGTTTATTTATATCTGAGGCTCATTTTGAAAGCGGAATTATACCCCAAGTTGTCGTACAACAATGCCATCCTTGTTTGCATGTGTAAAGGTGTTATAAGAGAACTGGGATAGGGGAAGGTGACCACCCATGTGTCCCAAGAGGCAGTATCATAAAACTGGAGGTTTATTTGAGTGACTGTTTGGCTCAATCTGTTTTTTGTCAGAATGAAGGTGACATGCTGATGACTGGCAAGGCTTGATTTTTAGATTTTTGCACAGGGTATCCCAGAATATTGTGGTTAACTGAGAGCTCTATAACCTATTCCTTCTTGTGGTGCTTTGAACATAATAAAAATGTGGGATAAAGATATATGAGCCATTTCCTCCACTGTGGTTGCTGTCAAAACATGGTAAAATCACGTCTTATTTTAGTTCTGTTCACAAATACCATGATCACATCAAAACCCTTGGAGTTGGGAAGCATAATATAAAATATACTGATATGACGTCCGTGGCACCACACCAGTTGCATAGATGTAACAGACTACTTTGACCAATTCTGTCATACTTGGATTTTCAACTATGCAGTGTTCTACCTAGGAGTGCATGTACTTCATGAGCTATTTTTCTTAATACACTCTTTTTATCAGGTTATTGATTTTTTTGACTCTGGGGGTGCCCATGATTGGCGAAACATGATATTCCCTTATGACCCATGAGCATAGAATTTCAGGTATCCATATTTGATAACAAAATTAAATCACTATAGCCTTTTGCAAACACCAACCAGATTGGCTTTTCCACGCCTATATCTTGTTTCCTAAAATCTGTCCTCCCAGGTTTTCTGATTGGTCATTCAGTATGGAATTTAAAAGAGAACTTTCAGCATTGGCCATTGGGCTTGTTTTGGGAGTGCACTGTCAAATGAGGCCATGGGGTTATTTATGGGTTCAATTGTGGGCTTGAGGGAGATGTCAGCTGTTGAGGGAGTTGTGATGGAAGCAATGGTTGCCAATTCCGCTAGTGGCTTAGGTGAGACTTGTTCTGGATGAATCAATGTAACTAATTTGATAGCATCCACAAGAGCAGATCTGTCGGCAGGATCCTGCACAGAATACCTGGTTTATGTGTATAAGCTCTCAAATGAACTTGTATCTAAAATTGAAGTTGTGGGTGTCACAGTGCACTTATGGTTTTCTGGCGTTCTAACTTCTGCTGTTTGTGGTAGTATATGAGTAAATTATGATCTTTGTGTACAATCAACGTGTACTTTTCTCCCTGCAGCAGGTATCGCCAGTACATCATTGACCATGTGGCAGTGGCCAATTTATCTATATTAATAAAACAAGTGTTTGTATGTGAATGTGCACGATGCCCAGCCAAACTGTGGCATGTAGAGCTTTGAATTTTATATATAGGTGAACAGGAGGGGTCCATGTGAACCTCAAAGCCAATTTTGTATAGTAAACAATAAGCTTTATAATTAAGAAGTTAAAATTCTCGTTTTTAACTTTAATTTTATATTGTTACAGCTGAGAAGTTTTATACTGGGTGATTCAACAGTCTAATAGGATTTTCCAACAGGGTCATGACCATTTGGCTAATTATCATTCAATCTTTTTAATATATAGTAAGTGAGTGTCTTACTTTTATATTATAAAATTATGCAAAGAAAAGTAGGAGTTTTAAAATGCTTCAGTAGGTTTACTTTGGTTTGGGAGATTTTTTAGTAGTTTTTAGCTGATTCAATAGTTTGTTTACTTTTAAAATTACCAATGGCCATCTACAATTTATATAAATTTAATAAAATTAGCATTATCTGTTAATGGTCAGCTTACCTCAAATGATCAATAATTTCTGTTAAATTAAACCCACAAAAAATTGTGAGTAAGGCGGGCTATTGACATGATAATTGGAAGATAATTGATAAAAAATTCCTTTTCAATGACTTATTGGAATTTGACATCATAGCCTTATGCTGTAAAAGGATTTATTAGGAAATAAAGTTATGAACACAAGTAACGCTAGGTAGATTAACTAATCTATTTAATCTATTAATATTATCCACCAGTTGTTTTAATATACATGAGCAAAGCCGTAGCTAACAGTTATCATATTGTCCAAGTGCATTAGGCGCCAGTGAATGATCTGTAAAAATATAATATTGGATGTTTATGGCCATAGTCCTCCTGTAACAGTACCGCCCCTATAGCTGTACTGGTCGCCTCACGTGTTACTATGAATGGTTTGTTTTCATTAGCATGGCACAAGACAAGCGCTGATGTAAAAACCTACTTGATAGCCTCAAAAGCCCGCCAATATCTCTTTGACTATACAAATGGTGTATTTTTGCTCATTAGGGTATGAAGGGGGGCGGCCAGTTCTGAGATTTCTGGGGAGAATATTTTTCAATGAGATAACTGTTCCCATAGACCTGCAAAGCTGTCTCTGGGTGGTGGGGGTTGCCCACGTCTTTATATCTTCTAGGTTTTGAGGGGGCAATACCATATGAATCCTTAGGTATCAGGTTTTCTAAAATAGTACTTCATCGTTATATAATTTTCATTTTGATAGTTTTGCACGCAGGCGCTCTATTTTGAGGCAGCATCCCCCTCTTCCAGTATTTTTTGTGTTGTTCTTTCATGGGGAGTGAACAAAAATGTCATCCATTTATGCCACTGCGCATATGAAGCAGAGGTCACATAGTTTGGATGATAACCTTCAGAAAAATGGTGGGACATTTTAAAGCCCAAATGACATGGCCCTAAACTGGTATATGCCAATGTGTGTTTAGATGGCTGTTAGTCATTCTTGGCCCTCCTTTACCCAGACCTGGTGGAATGCGTTTACTAGGTCAAATCTAAAACGCTTTGATTTCATGATCATTTGAGAGATCATGGCCTCAAGTGGAATTAGATATGAATTGAGAACAGTAATATTGTTAGGTGTCCATCTTCCACGCAGAGCTCAGGGTGCCATCAGGATTCTGAGAAAATACCACTTGAGATGATGCAAACAAGGTTTTCTTAATAAACCACACTTTTGCCATTATCTCACTAATCCAGGTTTTTAGGGCCAAATCCTCAGCTGGAGTATAATTTAAAGTGGTAAATTGATTTTTATAGGTCCACCGTCAAGTGGAAGTCAATATCTAACTCAGTTGGGGTGACAAATGGTTCACCTTATCTATGTCAAAAAATCTCTTTGTGACTGTTTTAGTATTATAGCACTGTGGTAATATTGGCTACAGCATCAGAGGTGGAGTACTCCACATCGGCTGCTAAAGCCTTCCCTTTTGTCATAGTAAGGAGTAGGGGATTCGCCAGAATGATAGAAGGTTGCAAAGGTGAAATTATATGCTCAAGAATAATTGTTACTGACAGTTAGACCCATTATCCTACGCTCAGGATCATGGGGTAAAGTAGGTCCAGAATTTCCAAAAGAATGCGTGAAATTGATGACTTTGTGCAAATAGTGCAACAGCTTGCATAATGACATAGTGACTATTATGACTCTACAGGCCCCCAGATCTGTAGCCCATGTGGTAACTTCTAGATCTAAGGTTTTGGGAATCTTGATGTCAATAAAATACCCAGAGACGCCAATGGTAAATAAGGTGTTAATATTTTCACATATTGAACTGATTGTGATGTCCAAAGAAAGTTATAAATAATCACAATCAGATTTTATAAAGCTGTTCATGGTGAACACTCCAGCAGCGGTATTCACATTTGCGGTAAATTTGTTATCCTAAGATTCGTTGAGAAATTGGAAGGCATTGCTGCCACATGGGTGTATGCTAATGTAACCAATGTGGGATCTGATGAATCCATTAATGATTGTATGTATTTGAGATCAACAATTATTTGATTCTGGTGATGGTCCTCTTCAACTTGTAACTTGCCTTGAATTGGTAGGCGGACAATTCTGGAGCTTCTAGGTCCACAGGGATAAAAAGTGTGCATGGAAGTTTGCTTGCTACCTTGCCTATGAGGTCCACTAACATGGTCCATGTGGGTTGTACTGCACCATCAAGATCCCAGGGGCATTCTATTGTTAATTATAAGATTCACTTGCTTGGTTAAGTGATAGGCTTTGGTATGTGATCTCAGAGTAAGGTCTATAATTGCAAAATGTGAGGGTGAAACATTCATAACCCTGCTATCCTGGGGCATTGTGCTGACATAGGGAGAAAGGACAAGAATTCCGGTACATGTTTGGATATAATTAGTGATTCTCTTCCACCATAATGGAATCAGCTATGCCATCAGATACTTGATCTTATTCCATATCTTTATTGCTGTTGGTTTTCTCTTTGTCAAAAATATAAGCACTCCATCGTTGGGGGTGGATGTGGCTGGTTTATTATAGTGGTGATATGTCTTATGCAGGGTTGATTTCTTACTTACTCTTATTATGGTGGGCCTTGATCTATTAAGTAAGCTTGTATGATCCCTCCAAAGGTTGAACTCCATTGTACCATGCAACTTGGGAACACTCTCCCAAGTTGATAAGGTCCATAAAGCAGTGACCTTAATATCCACTGGAAGTTGAAGGTAATCTTCTAATTGTTAGAAAGCTTTTAATTGGTTTTATTAACTTGCGGCTAATCCTCAACGTCAGAATTTTTGAAATAGGAGTTTAGACCTAAACGCCAGAGTGGTCAATATAGATAAAACAATCGTTAAAAGTGAGGGAGGTGCCTCCCCTAGATGCGAGTTTAGGCAGAGTATGGTGCATATCCATATTTTTGCTACGCCTTCCAAGGCATCAAGTAAATCAAAGATTGATCTTCAGAGGCCTCAGTAGATCCCTTTTAGGGTGGCTCGCAATTTGGGTTATGCTAACACTTCCAGCATCTGGCAAGTCGCTTCATCCAGAAGATCAGAAAGTGGGTCCTATCACCGTTACATTACAGGCTTGAGCATTTGAGGGGGGTTATTTATTGTGCTGCTTGAATGATCAATACTTGCTTAATGGCTTTGAGCAAGGCTACTAGTGACCAAAATTTCAGGAGAGAGCGCATGAGACTATATAAACTTTGTTTAGGTGTAGAACTAGATTCAACAGACTTTGTGCCAATGTTATAACAGCTTATTGATTGGTTGGTTATTATGTCATAAAACTGACATACCAAGAAAAGACTTGGCTTTAATTGGATTTATCCCAATACCCACAACATCATCTACAGTCCTCATGGAATCGCCGTTCTGATGATTATAGAGAAAGATCCATGGGGAGATAGGTTGAGAAATATTGATTGATGATTATAATACCTCATCCAAACTATTAGACTTGCGCCAGCAATAGTCTTGACCATGCTTCAAGCGCTGAGGGACGACTAGTTGAGTTGATAAGAAAGGCTGTTTTTACTTTTCAGGTGTACATTAAAGCTAACGCCTTGATTCACCTGGGCATGCACTTGAGAGTGTGGAGCAACAACTGCGTCATCAGATTTGATACCAATATTATTCCCAATATTTGCATCCGCCAATTTTACTTTATTGTTTTATTCTTGGTTACATTGAATTGATTGTACAATTGAATAATAAACTCAGGCTGATAATCTGAGTACACTTTTCCTTATACAGATGGAATTTGTGACACTTCTTGGGGGATGTTTCCTTAGATTTACTTTCTGAGGAAGTCTAAGGCTGTAGGCACCAGAGTCAGTCAAGGCCTATACAAAGATTAATGAGCGTGGGCCTTTTCAAAAGTTGAGGTGGTTCCTTTGGGAAGTCCAGAATCGCTTATAAACTTATAAATATTTAAAAGGTTTTCTTGGGCAGAATTAGCTTTTTATTTTGGATATAAAAAACCTAGCACCCTGCCAATAGCAGAGCGCTAGGATTTTATAAATTTTAGGTATTCTTGAAGATGAGATTGTAGTATAAAGCTGATAACAGATTGCAGGTATCTTCTCCAGAACGCCAAAACTTTTGCACAATAAATTGCTAACTGTTGGTTGGCCTATTTGCAGTTTGCTCTTGTGAACTATGCTAAGTCGTTGGAGCTCAGGCATCCTTGTATCACCCTTATTATTTGTATAAGGATTTTCTTTGATTGTTCAAGGTCCTTCTGTTTGAAAGAACTCTATATTCACACCCCCTTTGAGGAATTAATTTCGATCCACTGTGTTGAAAAGGTTTTTATTGCACACTCCCTAGGTTTTCTTTGAATTATTTTCTCAAATAAGTTTTGTGGCAAACTTGAGTTTCTTCATATTCTGGGCGCTCTTAAATCAAGATTATGGAGCGGTGGTTACCTAGAGTGCATCTAGGGTTATGCCCCAGATCCATTATTTTTCCAGTAGATATTTTTAATGCTTCTCCCTTTACTCAGTTAGAATGAGTGTTATTCCCAGTCCAATTTAATGGACATGACGATCCCTTACAAGACCCCTATAAATACTGTCCATGGAAACTTGAAATTTTTTGAAATTGTATGATTTTTTTTCCAATTTTAGTTTTGGGGGAACTTAGGGTTGGCAGGGGTTAACCCCAAGTTATTAATTAATGATTTGAATAGTTTTAGTCTCATTTTTTTACCTGCAGAGACCCCTATAAATATGGCTTTCAAAACACTGACACTAATTTGAATGGGTTAGTTGCTCCCATGGTCACTCCTTCATTTTTGGTAGGACTCAGGTTTACACAAGTTTATCCCTGAGTCCACAATTAATAAACAGATGCTACGATTTTCCTCATAACCCCCATCCAATAGAGCCAGGAAAATCTGCATTGGAGAAATCCATTGACATGATGGTAATGGATACCAACATTCAGTCTTCTAGGTTGGATGGCTTGCCTTTGAAACCAGATAACGACGTTTTTTGTAAATAATATTTACAATTCAGACGTTCAAAAGCTCTTGCTGGTCCATCCTGTAAGTGACTTCTGTTTATCACATCATCCTTGAGAGCCTGCGACTATCACTAAAAAAATTGCAAAAATTTAGGAGCATGATCAAGAGGTATTACATATGACTTTAAGTATACAGCTGCAGAGGACACTTTGGGGTATGTACCCATAGTGATAAGGGTGGAAATTTATCCTTCACCATTGTTTAATGGAAACTCCTATCCTGGTGGCATTACTATTCCTAAAGAAGATCATACTAGTGAGCTTTTTGTTCAATATGCTATTAATAAAGGCTATTCAGGTTATTTTCTGCTTTCTGGCATTGCTTCTCACCTTTAGGGAAATCCAGAACAACTATTTTGATTGATACCAGGTCCTCTGAGATTTTATTGACTAAGCTTTAACTGGCTACCTTGAGTTAAACTACTGACCTGGTTGTATGGCTAGGGCAGGTGCCTCTCATGATATTCCCACATTGAAGAAACAGGGGTTATTTGATTCTATAGTGACAAGTACCATTTGGTTGACCGCTTCTTGGCAGTCAAAATCTCCTATAATGTTTTATATTATAAGGAGTGAAGGCGAAAATTTGATGACAAAACCAACTTGAAAGACAATACTGTGACGTTATCCTTAAAGAGTGGGCAGGAATTAGTAATTCCATTGTCTGAAGTCAACACTCAGGACAACTTTGCCATAATGACCAAATTTACACAAACTTAGCATTTCACCTCTGCTGAAATCCACTTTAGAAGTGCCCTTACCTTCCTGTTTGGTAGGGTTAGAATCTTCATTAGGTGTGGCTTCTGCAAATGTCTTGCCAGATCATTCTGAGTTTGATTGTGACTTCAAACTCTCACTTACCTAGTTTTGTTTTCCTCTCACATCTACTATTTGACTCTGAGGAAAGAAGCGGCATTAGATGTTTGGGTTACAGAGAAACTTGAAAAAGGGGTCATTTTTCAGCATACCTTTCAATTATGCTCCCTCCTCCTCTTTATGGAGAAAGTGGACGGTACTCTACTGCAAATAAATTTTAGTAACTTGAACAATGTCCCCATCCACAATCTAGATACTATTTTTATGGATGCACTAATTGCTTTCTATGTGGAGAAGGCTAAGGTCTTCTAAAAGCTGGATTTCTTGAAAGCTTTTAATCAGATCTGCATCAAAAAGTTTCTGGAATGGCTCACTTCATTCAAAATCAGAGAGGGGATTTTCACCTAAGGCTTGCCTTTTGGGCTAATAAATGCACCTTTGGTTTTCAATATTGTATTAAAGATGGCGTTGAGAGAGTTGTTGGGGTATGCGCTGTGTTCTATAGGGCACATTATAGTTTTCTCTATGGATCAAACATCCTATGGAATTCACCTGTGGAAAGTAGTTATGCTTATAACAGCAGCAATTCTGATGGTGAAATAAGTAAGTGTGAGTTTTCAAGTCCCAGGTCACTTTCTTAGAAAACATCATTTTTGATAAAAGCCATATTATCACTACAAACAAGAACAAACGTATGATTGAAACATACTACCTCAGTTATAAATTTTGGAAGCTTTTTGGGTACTTGCATTTTTTTAAGAAGTTTACACATAGTCTTTCAGAAACATCTGCGCCTTTGTATAAGTCCAGTGGAGACAAATCCTTTCAGTGGTCTTCTGCACTGGAGGATTCCTTCCAGGCAGTAAAGTGCACTTAGCTCCATTTCAGTACTTCACGTGAATCCTGATGGGAGCCTATAATGGCTAGTCACGCTTCCCAATTCTCTATTGTTGCTGCTCTGGTACAAGCGGGCAAAGATGGTATTGAGCATTCTGTATGATATATCTTGAAAAATATTAATTCCTGTGTTAAACTACGCTGTATATGACAAGAAACTTTTGGCGGTGGTGGAAACATTAACTCACTGGCGCCATCATCTTCACGGCTCTTCTCAGACCTTCCATATTCATACTTTTTCATCAAGCGCTGTTGCACTAAAGCGCTCCTCATGTCTTAGGCCCCACAACAATCTCATTGTTATGAGACCCTGTCATAGTTTGTGCACTCATATGAATTCACAAAAGGCCAGAAGAATGGTCTATCTGATGTCTTAAGTTGCAATCCTGCATTAGCACTGGACCTCAAAGAGGTGGAGCTTCACTCACTTGATTTTTTCACATGTAAGATTATATCTAGTAATCCATCGCTGTCATTGGCGCTTTAGGTCCACTTCCTAAAAGAACATATATGAGATGTCATTTTAAGAAGGGTTGTCTTGTCAAAACCTGTGTCTTCAGAGTATATAACAATTCTTTCTAAGTGCAACCTGAACCAGGAAGACTTAATGAATGGTACCCTTGTATAGGACGATATAGTAGCTTTCAAGTATGCTTATGGGTTCCCGCTGGACCTCTTTGCCTGGAAATGATCAATGAACAAGACTATGGGTCACTGTGGTTTATTCTGGGAAGTAGAAAACCCTGGAGTTTATCTGAGGCATGTATATCTGAAAGAGTTTTAAGCATAGGTTGCACGTTATACCAAGAATGCCTTGACTGCAACTGTATGGAACTAGTCATCATCCACTTACTGTCTTGTTGGTACACATCCAGAAAGAAGAGGAAACTTTGTTTTCCCTCTCAATTGATTTTATTGTGGAGTTACCCTTTCCTAAATAGTAAAATGTCATCATGGTAAAATGGATTATTTCACCAAATTTGCTCGCCTCAATCTCGTTTTAATCCATAGTGAAAGCGGCCCAAATGTCTATGTTTATTGTCCCCCACATTTTCTCCACCCATGGCGCCCCTAAGGAGATTATCAATGATTTTGAACTCAATTCACGTCAATATCTTGGTAAATGTTAGGAAAGACTCTTCAATCTGTCCAAGCTGCTCTAATGCCTTCCACCCTGTTGTGATTTTAAAATACCTACATCATCCAGACTAACTGATTATTACATTATTTGCTTTATACTCTGAGGTGATTTATTATAAGAAAACTCATAGCAATTGTGGAAGTTATCATTTATAATGTGTTGGAATTTCAGGTGACACATTATCCAAACTATTGACCAATTAATTAATCTGATGGTTAGTTACAATTGTATAATCTTAGCAATAGTTGCCAACTTAATAGATAATGTCAGGAATCATCCCCAAATAATATTGAGCATAAGTATGATAAGGAAATAATAACCAATAGTCAAATTATTGCAGAAATATTTAATATCTTGACAGTGGTTGCTGACTGCTGAGATTATCATAGGGAATCATCCCTGATGATATTGAGCACAAATTTGATGGGGGAACAACACCCAAAAATCAAAGTATTGGGAATCGTTCAGAGTGGAATGGATGGGGAGTTGCCAGAAACTACCTAAGCGTTCTAACGCCGGAGGTAGAGGGTAGATTATTAACCAAAACAATTGATTTCAATTTTTAGCACCAATTTTTTGGTCATCAAACAATTGAGGATTAAGCTACCTAAAAAATCAAGTCAACGACACCTGGTAAGATTAGTGCATAACACCTGAGGGTCAAACCAGCATAGGAGCTCAAATAATTCCCAGAGGACAGCTGAAAAATTATGTGTCAATTTTTACTATAAAAACTTCAAATCTTCCCTAATGAAATTAGATTGAAACTTAATAATATCTAAGTTGTTTTAGATTGGTTTTTAACATTATTTATAAGACAAGAGTGCAAGGATCATTTATCCTTAGGTTGGCTCATTAAGTCTCCACTTGCCTCGTGAGAAAGGAATATAGACTTTTTCCTACCAGTACCAAAGTAATTTCAATATGAAGAAACGCCTGTTGAGCATTGGACAATTTACGCAACGTGACTTTTGGGCAGCAAACTTTATTAATAATCTTGATATTATTATTTCCCCAGTTGTTCAATTTCAGCCAAATCAACTCAAGTATTCAAGAATATGTGCAGTTGAAATTAGGGCGAAGAAGCGAGCTACTATCTAGCAGCCCAAATTTTAACAATTGATGTTTACTACAGGTGTAGTTTAATTGTCAAAAGCCAATTTAAAACACAATGTCTTCTAAGGATGAGCTTTAGAAGCTCTGGGTGGAACTCCAGGCCATCAATCAGAATGATCTTAGCTCTTCATCTCAAGCCAACATTATTACTTTAGAGGAGAATGTAATCAAGGCGTAAGAGATGCTCAAACAAGTTGAACTGTGAATATTGACCTGTGTGGAGAAGTTGCATCTTTGAAGCAGAAAGAAGGAAAACTTTTAAAAGAATTTTATATTCCAAAAACCTGAATGTAAAGCAGACTGAGAATACATCCAAAAAGGTTTATGAGGATATGAAGAACTTGATAAACATATTGAGGAGCTAGAAAATCATAAATGTGATTGTGCGCTTGGGCATCAATAGTGCTAAAAAATGTGATTGTGCGCAATTTGAGGCAAATGAGGCCAGAGAAAAGGCATGCAAAACTCCAGTCATGAAGACATATTCGCCCTAAAATATGCCCAAATTTATTTGCTGGTGTGTCAAAAATGACTCCCAAAGCCACTCCTAGGTCTACTCAAGTTGGGCAATAATCTTCAATGAGTGGAGTGACTGAGGAATTTTAAAAACCACTGAAGTTGCCCACCTTTCACCAGATAACTCCCTGGCACTTCTCCGCCTCTTTGAGATGACCATGTTTGGTTATGCAGACAATCAGAAAGTGATGACCATAATGAACTATTTTAGTACTGATTGTCAGAATCTGGGCTATCCCACCTCAATGGGGACAACTGGTCATATTCATAAGCAAATCAGTGATTATGTTGGAGTTTGAAAGTCCTACTCAGATGACAAATCACAAACAAGAGTACAAGGGTATAATGGGCGAGCTCACGCCAATATGCCACAAGGGAATTGGGTAGTAAGAGCCATGTTGGTGACCAAACTAGGGACAGGCCCACAGAAGCCCAACCCTGAACCCTCCCACCATGCCTCGTTATTGCCATTTATTCCTTCACCACTGTTCCTACGATGCTGCACATCAATAGCAGGGTCTGGCTCCCTGAGTGGGCTGAGAATGACGCCAACGCCATTCCAAGCTCACTAGTTGAGCTCATCACTTTGATCTGACAATATAATTTTAATAACATAAAATTCATAATAGCATGCAATTTATTCAAATTTCCTAACTTTTATAAGATGCAACTGGTCATTATGGTCTCAGCCATCCTCTTATAAAATACCACTCTGGAAAGTCTTGTAATAAGATCCCTCCTACGTTAGGCTCTCCCAAACACTGTCCAATACATCAATTGCGAAGAATTCACATCCCACTAAATCATCAACATGCTGTTCATAACCTTGACATCATAGTTTCTCGGATGCATCCCAGTCTTAGAACATTAAATATCTCACCCTTGATCGCACAACTCCCCATCTGACTCACCACCAACTCTGACTTCCTCAAATCCTCTACAACACTTATTTTTTATTTGAGGCCCTTCCTATCAAAGCAATGTGCAGGTTGAGTGCTTCCTGATCTGAATTAATGTTCTGGTCAAGTGCAGCCTGATCCATTACATCACCCCCTGTGAGGCCCAAAAACTCCTGGATCTTCCCCAGGCATTATGCGCGGTCTTCATTCGTCTACCACTTCGCCTCTTCCACTGGGTAACCTTTTCGCTTCAACAGCAGTTGCTGCCAGCCCTTCACCCATCTCACATCCAATATCTGCTCCACCTCATATTCCTGGACATCCCCTTCCATGGGGTTTAATGGAACTGGTTGATCCAGAACATTTCCTTTGAATTCTCATAAATGGGAAGCATGAATCACCGGATGGGCCTTAGAACCTTCTGGCATTCTCAATGCAAAAGCAACCTAATTAATGGCTCAAATTCTCTGGTATGGATCTAAAAACTTTGGTCCCACCTTATGACTCTTAACCAGAACAGAATAGTTCTTAGCTGCCACCAATACCCAGTCCCCAGGCTCAAACTCTGGATCTGGCACTCTTCATCAATCTGCGTGATGTTTCTGCCAAGCCACTGCTTGCTCCAAATTTCCTATAGCTTCTTCCTGATATCTGCCATGGTAAGCGCCATCTCATCCACCCCTGAAACACTCCAACCATGGATCCCCTTTTTATTTAGGAATTAGACCATGATTCATAAAAAACAGAGTCATTCACATTGACTATTGAAAATGATTGTTATAAGCGAATTGGCTAATTAAACCCATGGACCCCAGCTATTCTGCCGATTAGAAACATAACATCAGAAATACTGCTCAAGTATCTGATTCACCCTCTCCGTTTATCCGTCAAATTGGGAATGGTACGCCAAGGACCAACCAGGCCTGATTTCCAGATTTTCCAAAAACATAACCAGAATTTTGGGACAGGCTGTAAACCATGATCAAATAAAATTTTCTCAGGTATTCCATGCCAGGAGAATACTTCATCAATGAAAATTCTTACTGCGTCCTTTGCCAAAAAAACTCCCTGTACATGGGAAAAACTCTACGTATTTGGTCAATCTATCCATGGCCACCATAACCGCATCCTTACCCTGCACCTTCATAAGACCTGATATAAAACCATTAATTGAACTCCATGGTGCACATAAGTTTTTTTTAGTGGGTTTAACTTGCCTAATGTAGGTTCCCTTAAGGGTTTCGACTTTGCACATACCAAACACTCCCTCACATACTTCTTGACATCTTTCCACAGGCCCAGCCACAAATAGTCTCACCGCACCAATTCCACCATCTTCTCTGCTCCCAGATAACCTGCCAAAAGATGATCATGAGAGACCCAAATTACCTCCCATTTTAACGATGGATTGGGCACCCAGATGCGAGAATTGTGGTATACCACCCCACGCCTCTTCATGAAGGATCTATGGCGCCCATGTGACTGTCCTTCCTTCATCTTGGCCTTTAATCGCCATCTAAATTCTAACCTCATTTGCTTCTGGTGGACTTCCTCCCCCAACTCACTTCCCCCACCCTCAATCATCGCAAATTGATCTGGTTGGAACATTATGTCTGTATTAAATTTCTCCAATTAATCCTTCATATATGCTAAGCCTTTGTCCTAACTCAACCAGTCTGCTAGAAATTTTGTCAAACCCAGGCTGTATTCTACCCAGATATTTGTATTGGACTAGCTCCACATGCCATCTGGTTTGCCGCTGGTTCATCTTCATTGGTTCCCAATGATATTCTAACACTCTATGGTCTGTTCAAACAACAAAAGGGTTTCAGGCATAGAGCAGGTGGTGCTGCCATTCCTGCAAGGCTGCCATCACCGCCAGCAGTTCCTTATCATAAATCAAATAATTCGTTTCAGCGGGATCATCTTGCAGATAAAATAACACATGGGGTGTTTAAGCCCATCTTCCTCCTCTGTAGTAACACCACACCTTTGATATAATTTGAAGCATCAGTTTCTACCATGAATGGCTTCCCAGGATCTGGATGGGCCAAGACAGGCGCTGTAATTAACTTATCCTTTAATAAATCGAATGCCCACTCCTCTTTTTTAGTACTAGATGGAATGCCCACTCCTCTTTTCTTCCCCAAATGAATGGAATATCCTGCATTAGACGCGTGAGAGGTAAGGCCATTTTTGATTTCTCACAAACCGTCATAGGAAGTTTAATGTTTTAAAAAACTCCACACCTCCATTCAATCAGTAGGGACCTTCCATGCTCAAACACACGCAGTTTATCCAGACATACTCCTAATCCATTCTGGAGCACCACGTTGCCTAGTAACGTCACTGAACTTTAATTGAATTCACACTTGGAAGGTTTCAATCTCAGACTCATCCAGCCAATTGCCTCCAGAACTTCCCGTAAATCTCAGACATGATCCTCTTTGTACTGTGAAAACAACAAGATAACATCCATATAGGGGATAAAACATTGATTAATCATCCCTCCAAGGACATGATTAATCATCCGCTGAAGCACCACTGGGGCATTCCTAAGACTGAACGGCATCATGTGATATTTAAACAACTCCAAGTGACACTTAAATGCGGTGTATTTTTAATGTTCCAGTCTCACTGGTATCTTATTGTGTGCATCTGTGAGACTTAACTTTATAAAAATGGTTCAACTGGTAACCATTGGTAGAATATCCTCCAAAAAAGGCATTGGTTATGAACCAGGCTCAGTGACTGTGTTCGGATGTCAGAAATCCACACATGGGCGTAGTTTTCCACTTTCTTTTGGCTCCTGTAATACATGAGACACAACTGAAAACTTAGAAGGCTCAATTAATCCTTTGTTCAACATTTATTTCACATGGCTCTAATGCTCCTTTTGCACGTTGGTTAAGAGGGTATACCGGACATCTCTGGGGAAGCTCTGACCCTTCCTTAAACTGGAATGAAAACGCAAAAAAACCAGTAGATAAAAAAGGTGAGTTCCCAATAGGACCAAATACACCCACAAAGTCGCTATATTCATCTGGTAACTTTCCCTCCTAAATTCCACCAATATTTCTGAGTCTACTTTGAACATCACTGCTAACCGCCACTTTCCACCTCATTGGGGGCCCAGTCTGAGGATTCAAAGTAACTGTAATAAATGGCAAATCAACCTGGAGCCAAAACTAATGCCACCACTGCATCCTCAATACCACAGGATGAGCTAGATTTCTGATTGCATAGAACTCTCTTTGAACCAAAATGGGTTCTGTCTAACAACCACCCAAGGCTCCAAATACCATGAGAGATCCCTCCTCGACATGATGGCAAATACCACCTCAGGACTTTCTGCATTTCCAACATCAAACTTCCTGCCAGGGCGCTTTCCATAGTTTTCCTTGGCCCCTGTATCCACCAGGGCCATCACCTTCTCCGTATGACCTTGTGAATATAATTCTAAAGGAATAAATAACTGTGGATAAAGAGAAGAAGTAGATATAATCTTCAAAGCATTCTCAGATTGCAAATCCGCAGGTAAGGTAGGCTTGGAACCATCATCCTTCCTGTGTCCCTGACCTCCTGTTCTCCCCAACTCTTTAACGTTTACCTAGCGGAACCTTCATGGATATTTCCAAAATGCTGGGTGATCCCTGCCACCCTCCTTGACCTTTACGAACCATTGCAGGGAACTGTCCCCTTCCTGGAGACATAGAATCATATGCCATTTTGTGCCAAGGCTAATTGTTTCTCAACCTGTACCGCCAACGCGATTTCCTAAGCCAACTTACCCTGAACTTTGTCAGCCGCCATAACTGCCAACATATCCACTTGCAACCCCTGTCAAAACATTCATGATGATTGTTAATCTGACACACGTTCTGCTTTTGCTAAAGGTTGAAAAATCCGTGCATATTATTCAACTAATCCTCACCCCTGACTCACCATCAACAAAGCTGACTACACCTTGTCCATCGCCTCATCCGGACAGGCAGCCTGATCAATCTAATTGACAGATTCACCCATGAAACATGGAAGGCGACCTTGCTCCTCAGTCAGTTCTTGCACCCACCCCGCCAGGCCTGATGGTAATGCCTCCACAATCTGTGCAAACTGAAGTGAGAAAGGGGACTCTCCTCCTGTCACTTGAGCCAACCGTGCCTGAAACCAAACTCATGAGACCACCTGATGAATTTTATTTAAAGCTTCCATGGGTATTGCCACCCGTCCTTTTGGAGATTTAGATACTATATGACTCTCCTCCACCTCCATGGGTCTCATGCCACATATTTGAACCAACTCTCTTAACATGAATGTTAATTAGAAACTCACCATCACCACTGTCAAGACATGGCGATACCATTACTCCCCTCCTGGGGCCACCACTTCTTCTTGGGGCCTCCACAAGCTTGACAAAAATGTATTTGAGTTACGCTCAATGTAACGGGTGGGCTTGTGTCAATATGCCATGAAGTAATTGGGTAGTAAGAGCCATGTTGCTGATCAAACTATGGAAATGCCCGCAGAAACCCATCCCTGGACCCTCCCACCATGCCTCGTTGTTGCACGTATTCCCACACCACTGTTCCCATGATGCTGCACATCAACAGCAGAGTCTGGCTCCATGAGTGGGCTGAGAATGACTCCAACATAAGCCAAGCTCACTAGTTAAGCTCATCACTTAATATGACAATATAATGTCAATAAAATAAAATCTATAAAAGCACGCAATTTACTTTAATTTCTTGCTTTTCCTTAGAAGACGCAACTGGACATTCAGGCCCTAACCATCCCCTAATACATAGCACTCTGCTAGTCTTGTAATAAGATCCCTCCTACGCAGGCTCTCTCAAACACCTTCCAACACATCACTTGTGAAGACTTCACACCCTACCAGATCATCATCCACGCCTTTTGTAACCCTGACGTCATATTTTCTCAGATGCATACCAGTCTTGGAACGTCAAATCTCTCACCCTCAATTGCACAACTCCCCATCCAACTCACCACCAACTCTGACTTCCTAGAATCCTCCTCTGACACTTCTTTCCTATTCAAGGCCCTTCTTATCAAAGCAATGTGTGTATTGAATGCCGCCTGATCTGAAGTAATATGCAGGTCAAGTGCAGCCTGATCCGTTACAATGAGTATACAATTCCACAAGGATGAAACCCTAACTAGTTTGTCGACCAGTTTTACCAAAAATCCCAGAACTTAGAAGGGGCAAATGTGCTGACTGACTTTGATGCATGCATAGCCATGCATATGGTACTTTGGCCTACTGAGAACTGCATCAGATTATAGGTGGCGCTAGTAAATTTAACAATGACCTTACAGATAATGGAGTATCTGAAGATGCTTGGTGTCATGTTTGATGCTCCCAAACACACTTTTAAAGTATTTTAAATGAAGGCTCAAAGTATTGTCAGATTCTCTGAGCCATATAAAGAGCCTGAGAGTCAAATTGTGATTGGAAGTAAACACAAAGCTCAAATACAAGCGGAAAAATCGCCAATCTGCTATTTCCAGTGCAGAAAACCCGGCCATGTAATTGCTTAGTGTCAGTATAAATCCTGAAGGATTAGATAAAACTAATCAAACTAAATAAATTGGTTTATATTCATGAAAATGACCAGCAGTCTAGACCAGGTACGTTCTAGTACTGCTTATAAACCTGTCCGGCCTGATATAATGAATTATGAAATCAATATTTCTGACTTATTTGTGGACAATGACTCATCGGATCCACTCCATCAGGGGGTTAGCATGGATGTTAACATGATAACTTAATCCAAAGAAAAGGAAATTAGCTTTTCTTTCCCATAACAATCACTTTAGTTACTACAATTTGATTCAAACAGCAATTTTGATAATCACACAGGAGAGATGGGCGATTTTAATAAATCTAATACAACCTTCTAGTACTAAAAAAAAAAAAAATACAACCTGGGCGAGCGTCGCATCAAGAGGTGCACAAAACGGTGCACCCAAGTGCAAGGAACGACCTGGAGGGGGACCAGGAACCCAATCCGCCAAGAAACCACAAACTCAGACACCATCTGAGTTTATGGTATTTGCTACAAAACAAGACCAATACATGGACATCCAATATAACCAACCCCTATCAAAGGTGGAACATGGGCTTTGACTCATCCTTGGGGATGAGTCCCAGCCCTGTGGGAGAAAGCATGCGAGGCACAGCCCTCCCTTTCCCCCACACAGTATTTGTTGCCACCAACAACATGGGCCACGTCTGGATTGATATAGGTTTCGAAACAGATGAAGAAGCAGATGCTGCCACAAATGTCTGCGTCAAAATTGCCCTCCCCAAGGGCAAAAGGATAGTGCGCACCACGCGCACCAGATGAAACAAAGCGAAAACTTTGTTCATCTCCTTTGACTCGCTCCCTACCAACCTTCCCTGTAAGGTAATTGAAGAGGAGCTCCACAAAGGACTCGTAGCCTATGGAGAAATTGTGCAAATTGAATTACAACGATTTCACCTGATGCCAACCCTGTGCACAGGCAAAGCTATTGCTGTGATCAACCCGCTCCCTGAAGTGGAAGATGACCTATCAAGAACCCCGCACAGCAGAGTTTCACTTTACAGATGGGGGACAGTCATCTGCATTCTGAATCACACCAGAATGTGCACCGCCTATATGCAACCACTGAGGTTCATTGGGACACAAGGAACACGCATGCCCCATTAAGGAAGGCTTAATGGAAGCAGAATACTGTGAGGAAGCCATGGACAAAACTAATGAAAACTTCGCCAGAATGACCGACGGCCACCACCCATTCCGCTGGGGTGAGGATGGGCATTACTCCATTGTGGACCCAGCTACGCATAAACAATGCAAAGTGGCACAAAAAGCCCGCAAGTTGGCAGTGGCTGAGGCGGCAGCGCACGCGGAGTCATCCATCAACCCTAGCCAAATTCAAGAGGACAGCAGATATACACTGAGTCAACCAATCAGAACAATATGCCCAGGTTGAAACTTTTAACAGCAACTCAACTGAGTCACCAAGCGACATCAATCATGCGCACTTTGAGGAATAATTCAGCTGCAATATGGGCGAAAATGTGGTGCCCAATTCCCCAAATTCAAACCCCAAAACCACAGAATCCAATCAGCACACCGCATTGAACTATCATGAGTCATGGGCAGGAAAAGATAACGCAAATTCCAAAAACCACAATTCCCGCAAAAAACTGAGTCAGAACAAGGGAACTGACATTGACGCTGAAAGGGTTGGAGTACAGATGCGGAGCATGGCCAAAATGAGCCGCGGTGGGTTAGGGACAGAGGGCCCTCCCAACTTCTCCCGAGGCGCCTTGGGCACCTCAGTGTCAATAGGGATGCTTAAAATCGCGGGAGCCAGGGCTCAAACGTCCCATGCCAAAAAGCTGGAATTCCTGCGAAAACCCCCTGTAGACATCTTGGCCATCAAAGAAACCCACTGTCTACAGGGGGAAGAAGGATCCTGGTCAGCCACGGTCTCACCATCCCAATCAGTGTGGACGTCTCACTGTGGGGTGATCATCCAAAATAAACAAAAAAAATAAAAATTACAAACTCCTGGTCATGCCTTCATGGCCGCGTCCTGGTAGCAACGATCACATGCCAAGATGACACAATCTTGATAGCATTATCTATGCACCGTGCACCACAGCTGAGAGAAAAAAATCCTCAAAATCGTCCCAACACTCACCCTCCCACCAGATACCATCCTGTTAGGCGACTTTAACTGCTGGGATAACCCTGACATGGACCAATGGCCTAACCCCAGGGGATACCCACCGGGGCACATTGAATTCCGCGCAATGAAGGCATCCATTGGCCTACAGGATGCCCTCCCCCCCAGATCACCACTCCTTCTCCACACGACATGGCCCAACATATGCGAGAGAGCATTCATATCAATGAGCCGCATCAATCACATCCTCATTCTGCAAACCCACCAATCAAGCATCTCCAACTTCACAATAAAAAAATCAATTTTTCTGACCACCGACTCATCTTGGTGCAGCTCTCACCAACCCAAACCCATGCACAGGCGTCACCCTGGAGGAAGCTATACCCAGAAAGCATAAAATTGCCCAAAATATCCAACTGGGTCAAACACGAGGCCATGAACCCAGAATTCACAGTCCCATTCATTTTGGATCCCATCGAAACCTGGGCAAATCTTAAAGCTGAATTAGTCAACAAAACTTGACATCTCACATCACATAAGTACACCGCCGACACAGCCACAATTAGGCGTACCTTGGCGGAACTGGACCACCTTGAGCTCAACACCCCAAGGTCCAGTTATAGTCCCAACTGAGGGCGCAAATGGGCGGAATTATCCACCTGCCTAAACACCCTCATCTTCAAGCACCAGCACAGAATCAAAGTATTTAACAAAGGTAAGTTCATAAAGGAAGGTGAAACATGTTTGACATATTTCTTCTGCCAATTCTACTCCCGCAGCAACCAGCCCACATGCACACAGGTCTTCAAGGCTAACACCGTGGCAACTGACCCTGAGGAGGTCAAGGCGGAAGTACACTATTACTACACCAAACTATAATGCAATATGCTGACTGACCCACAAAAATCACAGAATTTATACACACCGCCAGAATACAAAGCACACCGCCAGACTACAACATACCAAATCTAATACACGAGGAGCTTTGGGACACAATTCGTGGTGCACCATTTAGGAAATGCCCAGGGCCTGATGGGATACCCTACGAATTTTACAAAAAATATTTTAAGAAAATTGCCCCCCTCCTCTTGGCATCTATGAACCAGTGCTTGCTGGAAACACGCCTCCTACCTGGTGGCCATGATTCATATATCATAACCCTGTACAAGAAGGGTGACAAATTGGACCTGGCCAACTGGCGTCCAATTGCACTCTCTAACACTAATACAAAAATACTCATAAAATTTTTATCAACCAGATTATGCGCAATAGCCTCTAATGTCCTGTCACCCAACCAGTTTGGGTTCATACCAGGGCGCTCAATCTGGAACAATATACACCCTGTTGCAAACATATGTCAATCCAAAGCAACTGGAGCCCTGGTCTTCTTATACCAGGAAAAGGCGTATGACCGTGTTAGTTGGCCATACCTAAAGGAATGCTTACACGCTTTCAAACTCCCACCCAGATTCATAAACTTGGCGATGCTCCTTACAGAATCTGCAACCATGGCTGTATGCGGCCCTGGATTCCTAACTAACAGGATCACACCACATAGAGGGCTTAAACAAGGGGACCCCCTCAGCCCACAGCTGTATAATTTCAGTTCTAATTCACTCCTTCGCGTAACTGACTCACGCCTCATGGGAATAACTGCACAAGGCCAGCCAACAGTCAATCTACTGGCCTTTTGCGGATGACTGCATGGCAGCTATAGCTAACAACAATGATGCCCAACAGCTGGAACTCACCCTAGAGGAATACTCCATGGTGAGCAACGCATCGCTCAACAAAAGGAAAACAGAAATTATTCTCTTAGGCAAGTACACTAACAACTGGGCTACAACACCTGAACCTCACACCCCCATATGAAGGAAAAACCCACTTATCCTACCCTTTGCATCATCTCCCACATTCAACCCTGTCCGCCACCTTGGGATATGGCTGGAAACAGGGGGATATGCCAATGAGACAATTGAGACCAATCTATTACAGCGGGTATCCAATCGCGTCGCCTCCCTCAAGGGAAGATCCCCAGGACTAACGAGGTGAGTAACAGTTGATAACTCACTCATCCTCCCAATACTGTGGTTCCCTGCCCACGCGATCTCCTTCTCACCCACCTTTATAGCTTCAATCCGCGCGCTCATCCAGGGCTGGCTGTGGCCTGAATCCCATCCACCCATACAGATGGAAACACTCTTTGGCCCACGCTCCAGTGGAGGCATGGGACTGATAGATTTTGAGAGCCACGCCAACCGCATCCTGGGCACCTGTATAAAGGAAGTCCTTGCTCCAGACCTCCCGCAGCAACACTGGTCCAGGGAAGAGAGGACAAACTTCGCGCAGGCGCTCAAAATAACCAACCCACATAGTCCACCCAGACTACTATCTTTGCTAAACGCCCCACCACAATGGCCCGCATGGAACCCCCCCTCACTTCAAACGCCTCCTCAAAGCCATCTGCCACATGGTATGGACCGTAGAGAACACTGGCACTGTTCAGGGAAGGGGACGACCCAGCTCCCACTTCAGATTAAGAAAACAGAAGACCACCCCTAGAGAGACATGCTTGCTATGACCCCAACTATTTCTAGAATCAGATACCTAGATGCGTTGGACATTCCCTATCACTTAACCACACAGAAGGCAGTGTGGAGAATGACGCACCACCCACTCCTACAGCTGAGGGTATGAGCCAACGTCTGGCGCTGCCTGAGAAGGATCTATAGGATGGCGGACTGCTCACATTCCCTCCACGCAACCTGCGCAGTATGTGGAGAAGAGCTCCCTACACCACCGCCTAGAAACATGCCCCCCAACCAAAGCCATATGGCGGGAAGTTGCGCGCCTGCTTAAGCTCCAAGAAGAGCAGGAATTATCTATTTCAAAGAGCCTCCTCGCGCTCCAGCTCAAGTCACCAATCCCATCTACCCTCCGCTCCCTAATGATACCCATTGCAATGTGGACAATCCACATCATTGCCTTAGATGCGTTCAAGGACACGGTCCCAACCATCCATGGAGTTATCAACAGGTTCCACGTCCACTTACTGGAGCACTTCCAAGCCTGGCTCTAATGATACATGAGGCCAAGGCAACAGGCGCTCATAGAATTGTGGTTCCCATTCTGGTTCCTCCAAATGGACCCTTTCCTACACACCTGCTCCATAGCTGGAGAAACCCCCTCGGAGTAGTGCACCAACCCCTATACCTGTTAGTCCCACTGGCAACTGAGGTAACCTGAGTACCCTGGGGTGCCCAATTCTATCTATCTTTGCTTCCCCCCCTTTTTTTTTTTTGTTCCCACACATACTTGGTAATGCCCATCTCCCAGTCAGCTTGCCTCAATTAAATAAAAGAAAATGGATTATCCCTGAAATTGTTAATAGGGTTGCTCAACCCTATGCATGACAGTTAGCAGAAAAATCAGATCTGATGAGAGCCCTGAAGACTTATTAAAAACGAAGTTGGATGAGGCAAACGTTTCTTTACCTATCAGCGAAAATAAGGGGACATTCCCTGATTTATCCACTCAAATAATTCGCACACTTGATTTGGCAGATAGAGCCACTATCCATTCGTTAAATACTTTATTGTAGTACTTGGAGTGTACCTATGTCAATATTCTAGCCAATAGGATAAGAGTATGAGAAATAATTGATAGTGAGGCACCAATCAACATCATTTTTACTAAATTAGGTAACCTTATGAAGTTTTTTGCCAGATTTGGAGAATTGAAAAGAGTATAGAACAGCTGGACCAGACATTACCATCTCATTTAAATCCTACAGTGTGCTACCACTTCAATTTGGATTGCTGATGGTGTCAGCTCCTGCCATAGTGCTGGACAATCCAAATTATGATATACTTATTGGTATGGAGTTTTTTATGAAGTATGGGATGAAATGCGATTTTGAAGAAAACACCCTGACAAGATTGAGGCAGATGTTGCATTTGGTGTACCAGCGGAAGGGAGAGATTCCGCTGAGGAAGAGGAATAATTTTGTCAACTTAAATTATAGTGAAAGTAGTATATCCATTAACTATAAATTAGTTGGATGAAAATGGAAAGTGATGCCAATGAAAATTATGGAGAAATCGCAGAATACCTTTAATGACAAATGCAATGAACACTATTCTGCTAGGAGCCCAAATTATAATTAACACTGGGTTAATTATGGAACTTCCAGGGCAGCTATATGGGGAATTGTCAATCCATAAGAATAATTGAGGATCAAAACTGTGGGTGGCACCAGGGATCTTAATGCCAGATCATTGAGATATATGAGTGCTCTTAGCTAATCTGGGGGAAAAGCCAATGAAATTTGAAAAAAATCAGATAATTACATTTCTACACTTGCTCCTGATGGCGGAACTTAGTGCCTTTCATTAATTTGGATCATTTTCTGAAATGGAATTGTCAGTGGAAATTGCCAAAAGCATCAACGAATTATTAGATTGTGAGCAGCTAGCAATTTGACCTAGAATCAGCAAGATGTTATGCTCCAAAATTTGAAAAAAAAATAAGAGATATTTGCTCAGAAAAATCATGACTTGGAATGTGCAAAAAACGTACTCCACATAGTTGATACTGGGGAATATCCACCAATATAGATTAAACTTGTTTGAAGATCAAGAGCAGCAGAAGAAGATGTCAGTGATGAAATTAGAAAACAGTGAAACATGGGTTACTCATTCCATCATCGAGCCCATGGGCGAGTCCAATCCTTTTGGTAAAATAGAAGGACTGATCAAATCATGTAGTGATTGACTATTGCCAACTAAACAAGATCACTAAGAAGGACTCCTATCCGCTGTCTTGAACCAATGACACACTTAATCGCCTGGGGGAGGCAAAATACTTTTTGGCTATAAATTGACTCCAGGCTATTGGAAAACTGATTTTCCAAAAGATGATCAGGAAAAATGCGCAATAATTACTGCGAAAGGACTATACCATCTGACCAGAATGCTCCAAGGTTTATGCAATGCAACGGCAACTTTACAGAATGCTATGGAATTGATACTCAGCGACTTGAAGCTATCCTGCATGCTAGTATACTTAGATTATATCAAAGTCTTCATCAGGATCTTTACAGATCATTTTGAGCATCTAGAAGAAGTTTTCAAGCGGTTGGCAACGGTGAATCTAAAATTTAAACCAAGAAAGTGCCATTTTTTAATAAGAGCTCAAATATAGGGTTTGTCATAAGCTCTAATGGATTACAACTGCAACTCATGAAAATAGAAGCTATCAAGTGGATGTCAATCCCAAAAAGTGTTTGGGCTATAAAGTCTTTTTATGGGGGATGGTTGAGGTATTATGCCGATTCATCAAAGACTTCACTGGAATCACCAAGCCTTTATTCCACCTATCAAAGATCCAAAAAAGGATTCATGTAGAACATGGAGGCACAGAAGTTGTTCAATGAGCTCCAAAAATATCTCATGAGCAGCTCAATGTTAAAATACCCAAATTTTAATTCAGATTTATAATCCAAGTGGATGCATCATTGATGGCAATTGGAGCTGTCCTAAGTCACTTAGATGGCAATGGGGATGAGCATCCAGTAGCCTACGTGAGAAGAACCCTGTTACCAGTGGAAAGAAACTATACTGTGACAGAGCATGAGTGTTTATGGTAATCCATGCCTGTAAACTTTTTGAGTCTACATACATGGGGTTTATTTTAACCTCATAACTAACCACTCATCCCTGCACTGGCTTCATAATATAAAGGAACCAGAGGATAATTAGCATGCTAGGCTTTAAAGCTGAAAGCATAAAATTTTGAAATTATTAAGAGTGCTGGAGTGGTACATCAGAATGCTGATGGATTGTCTCAATTTGTCGGTTGTTCATGTAATCTATCATCAGGCTGATGCGCTATTTCAGCGGATTATCAAAGGAGATATTATGGATGAGTCCCAAGAAATTTGGAATGCGCTATTGAAGGCCATGAAAGTATACAGATTTAAAAAATATATATATAAAATGATTGAAGGGAAATGGGTTTTATTTTCTAAACCATTGGAATGAGCGGAAATCATTTGAGCTGCTCATAAGGTTGTCAGCCATGGTGGCCTAAAGGAAACAATAGATTATATTCACCAGTATTATTACTGGGAATTGGTCAATTATGATGTTGCAGATTACTTAGTCTGTTGTGTGGAGTGCCAACTTCACAAGGCGCATAAGAACGTCATGGGATACAGGCTAGTACGCCCTGGTTTTGCATTGCACATGGTGTTCATAAATGTTATAAGACCATTGAGTGTGAGAACTGGAGGTGTGAATTATATAATTATTGCAATAGACCATATAACTCAATAGGTCAAAACAAAAGCCCTCATTAGATTAGATGCAATGAGTATGGCGAAGTTTATATTTGACTAAGTGAATTATTGGCACAGATGCCCCCATGTTATCCTCAGCAACAATAGAACCAATGTTACTTTATATGTGATTTCCAGGCTAAACGAAAATTGGGAATCTGTGGTTGTTGTATCTGTTCCCTATCATCCAGAAATAAATGGAATGGTAGAAAGAGTGAATGCAACTTTATCTTCAATATTACAAAAGCTGATAGTGGTAAAAACTTCCGCTTGGGGAGCATATCTGAGTTTGGCCACATTTTCTTATAGTATCAGTTACCATTTGGCAACAAAGAAAACATCGTTCAAACTTTTATATAGACAGAAAGCTACATTGCTGCCAATATATGTATTCAGCAGTGGAGCCATCTTTGGGGATAAGTGCAAACAAATCTATCCCAACTGCCCAATATTCTGATTAAATTACAATCTCAGGCATTCAAAATGACAATAAAAAAATAAGCAACATAAAGAAAGCAGATGGCCAGAATAAGTCTATGTTGAAAGAATACCATGTGGGCAATAAAGGAGCCTATTGCGATACCCATAGATATGGGAGGAAAAATAATTTGGATTACTATGGATGGGACCGTTCATAATTATTGTCAAGTTAGCAAATGATGCCAATACAATCAAGAAAATTGAAGATGGTCACATAGATCCACGTGAAATACTAAAAGTATTGGACTTAAGGGAAATTATAATAATGATAAAAAGAAGATAAAAAGATAAAAAATAATAATAATAATAATATGCATAAAAAATAAAAATATCAATATTAAAAAATTTTATTTTGATCTTCAAGCAGTGATGAATCTAGCAATATTCCCACCTACCAAGTGTAAAGGAAGGGAAAGACAATAACAGGGATGAGTTCCAAGAGTTGGCATAATCAGGATAGTCTGAAACTAGATATGCCAGAATAGTCCCTATCAACAAGATGTTGAAACCCATCTTGAGGTTGGTAAAGGTTGACTAAGGAGCCACAGAAATCCGTCCTGAGGTTGGTACAGGTTGAATGGCAAGATGCTTTTGGGACCCGTCATAGGGTTTATACAGGTTGACCAGTTAAACTTTTAGCAAAAATGCAAAGATGGGATTTGCGCGGCATGATGTCATGGGAACTGTGCTTGAGGAGAGGTGGCAGTGGGTAGCAACCAAGGATAAGGAGTCATCAAACTGAGCAGAGCATATGGGCGTTGAGAGCAGACAGAGCTGAACTCTGCTGAGGACAGAGATATGATAAGCCAATTATGAGCACAAGCTGAGGTGTCTTCCATCTCTGAGGGTTCTATCTTCTGCTGGATAATCTGTTCATGAGGGGAATATGTTGGAATTTAGTTGACCACATTATCCAACCTATTGACCAATTAATGAATTCAACAATTAGTTACAATTGTATAATCTTAGGAAAGGTCATTGACCTGAGAGATTATTGTCAGGAATTATCTCTGATGATAATGAGCATAAGTTTAATGAGGGAATAACAACCAATAATCAAATTATTGCAGATCTACTCTAATATATCAGCAACAGCCTCTGATTGATGAGATTATTGTTAGGAATCATCCCTGATGATATTAAGCACAAAACTGATGAGGGAACAGCAATAAATAATCAAATTATTGGGAATCATTTAGAGTGGAACAGATGGGGAGTCGCCAGATACTACCTAAATGTTCTAACACCAGAGGTAGCGGTTAGATTGTCATTAGCCAACGCAATTGGTTTCAAGTTCCTAACACCAATTGTTTGGTTATCAAACATTTGAGGATTACACTGCCTAAAAAAATTAAGTCAACAATACCTGGTGAGATTCAGTTCATAACACCTGAGGGTCAAACCAGCATAGAAAATAAAATAATTCCCAGAGGACAGCTGAAAAGTTGTGTGTCAATTTTTACTATAAAACCCCCAAATATTCCCTGATAAGATTAAATCAAAACTTACCATAATTAAGTTGTTTTAAATTAGTTGTTTAACATTACTCTTAAGATTATAGTACAATTATATTATGTCCTTAGGTTGTTTTTTTTCAAGTCTCCATTTATTTCTGCAAGAAGAGGATAGGAAAAGTGATCCCTACCAGTATCAAAGTATCTTTAAGACAAAGAAGAACTGTCTAGCGTTGAACAAATCATGCAATGTGGCTTTTAGCATTAAACTTTATTAATTAATCTTGATATTATTATCTTTCAGTTGTTTAATTTTAGCCAAATCAACTCAAGTATCCAAGGACATGTGCAGTTGAAATCAGGGCGCAGAAGCGAGCAACCATCTAGAAGCCCAGATTTTAACAATATGGCAACTATTGTTGGTTTTTATACCTTATGGATGTTAATTTTTCCCTAGAACTTGTACCCACTGAATTAATGATATTCTGTCAGATAAGATTTCTGACAATGTTTACAAGTAGTTCATGTATAAAATAAATGTTTAATAATATAAGCATTTTTATGAACTAATAATAGCTTGTTGTCAGGGTGGTTATCCTGTCAGGTAAAACTGCTTCCACCCTAGTGCAGGTTTCAAGTTCAAAACCTGTACTGAGTAGGAAATCTTAGTGTGGTATATTTGTCCCAAGGTTGACCCTTGAATAATTTTGATTTAAAGTTAAATTAAATAATGTCTTGTAAATTAATTGATAAGAGTTTATTGGTCATTTCTGATCGTTGACAAAACTTTAGTTGGCAGCAAATTGCAGGTTACTCTATTAGCAGTGACCTGCTTTATGAGTAGATGCTCTCATTACCTAAGTAGGTTCGTGTATTAGTAAGTATAATCTACTGGCGTTGAGTGAAGGCGTTGGGACACGTTTTTTAGATACACAACTCATGATGGGCCATGTTTTAGTTAATGGTGGAATCTAACTAGATAGATGAAGTATTCATCATTTTGGATGATCCTGAGGACTAAATTCATCAGTTATATGCTGTTCCTATTGGGGTGCCATCAGAAGAGTTTGGCTTCAGATTTCCCTATATAAAATTCCTTGGCTTTTATGAATAAGCAGTATTTTACAGTTTACTTGAAATATTATTTAGATAGCTTTACAATATATATTATATGCTCTTGTAATTTTGTAGGAGAAAAGTTTCTCTTACTATTTGTCATTTGATAAACCTTGGAATTAGAGTTGAAAAAATAGGTTTTCCTTTTTTAAATGTTTTTCAGCTACACATGAGGAAGAGTCAAAGGAAAAGGTTCCTTTGTTTCCAGAAGTACAAAAAGTATTATAAGGAAGGGCTTTAGCATCTGTCTATAGTTGAGGACAGACTCAATTCTGTTGTAAAGAGCTCAACTGGGATAGTATTCTTCATAGTACAACAAACACATTCATATATATATCAAAAATTTGTTCAACGCACCCATTGTACCTGTGCAGTAAAACCAGAAAGGTTACACGCCTCTTTCATATGGCAGATAGAGAGAGTGAACCGATTCTTAGAGTAATTTTGCTGTAAAACAAGGCAGCTGACCATTAAGATTGAGCCACAATTATCCCTTTAGTGCAATTCAGCTACAATAACGCCCAACGTACTTCCCTTGGGTGTTCCAAATTACTTGGTAGCTATGGCTTTGACCCCACGTATATTATAAGACCCCATTGTGGGTCCAAGATGGAAGCTGTATTGGACTTTGCTAAGTTCAATAAATAAGTACATCAAGGGCAAGTATTAACTTGGAATAGGCCATGAAGGTCCACAATGAGAACGCAGATGTTAAAAGAAGGGTTGGTCCTTAATAAAGAGGGGAACCTTAAGATGCTTTATTCTAAGCATATCCTATTAGGCATCCATGAATGATGTTGTAGCTAAAGAGGATAGGATCCAACCTTGTGATTAGAAAGGTGGTCATGCTTTTATCAGCTGGATCTACCTCCAAAAGTTCCACACCTTTTCCACTTTCATAAAAGTAAATTGATTCCCTTAATGTTTTCCCTCCTGAGAAACAAAAGTCATATCTTATATATAGCACCAGAGTGGTGAGTTGAGGAGATTGTGGCCTTCCGTCAGTCTATAAGAAGGCTTGATTCCCCATATCTTGGAAAATATTTTTTTGATGCAACAGAAAACAGCTGGGTACAGCCCCTGATTTCTCTTATGCGTAGATCCTGCTTATTAGCTTCAAAGTCGTTTTCCTTATGCTGCTGGTTCACAGCCCAACGCCATGATTGTGGTTATGATTTACCCCTGGAACATAAGGACTTCTCTCTATCTAAGTCCTTTAGTGGTGGAGTGGAGTCACAGAAACTGCAGGTTAATGACATGTCTCTGGAAGTTTTTATTTACACTTCCAATAAGCAGGTTTATTCTCAAAGTTACACAGAGCAGATTCTCCAAAAAGTGATAAATTTGAAGTAAAATACAGGTTATAATTTTACTTAAATTTTTATTTACAAAAGGAGTAAATATTTATAGGCTTTTTTATGGTTTGTAATCTATTAGAGTGAATTAATCTCTGCGCAATCAAATCTTCAATCAATTGATCAGGATCAGATTGATCATTAACCTTGATAGATTGCAATATATTGCTCACTCCTTCCAATGATGTCAGGGGAATTGATGAAGTGGATTTTTTGGAGATATGAGAATTTGGTGAAATCTCAACACTTCCCCCTCAAGATTTGATCGCGGTGGAGGATGACTTCTTTTTTAGTACTAGATGGTCCCAACCCAAGGGGGGTGGAGGATGACTTCTTAAAAACCTAGGATGAATATGATTTACCACTATACCAGTATCAATATGAACAATTGAATACTCTAATCCTTTTCAAAATATAACTCTATAGGGACCAGACCAATTAGTTCCCAACTTTTCAGTCCATCCACCCAGCTGAGAATTATAGTACATAACATAATCCCCAATCTGATATTTTGGTAAGACAGGTTTGTGTTGATTACTTCTTAGAGTCTCTCTTCGAGTGGTAGTTTCGATTGAATTCATTGCTTGAGCCTGAAGGCGGATAATCTCATCAGCCAAATTTCTCATAATTAGATCGGTATTTTCTGGGATGCTTTCCTCAAGGATTGTCTGAACACTAGAAGGGACTGAAGGATCCCGCCCATATATACACTTAAATGGGGACATCTTGATAATGTGGTGGTAGCTTATCCAATAAGCAAACAAGGCACTAGGCAAATAAAAATTTCAATGAGTCGGGTCAGTAGATGCCATCTTCCTTAGAATCAAGACCAGGGTCCCATCAACTCGTTCAATGGCCCCATTTGTGGATGGATTGTATGGGACAATAAATCGCTGAGTAGTGTTAATAATTTTGATAGCTCCTGTATAAGTTGCGAGTTAAAATTAGTACCATTATCTGACATAAGGACTTTGGGACATCCATGTTGTGAAATGATATGCTGATATAGGAATAATGCTGTAGTCTCAGCTTGAGGGGTAGCAATGGAAAATGGCCTCAACCTGTTTGGTTAAATGGTCAACAGCCATAATGATATACTGATGACCATGCAATCCTCGAGGAAAATGACCTACAACATCAATGCTAACCACCTCAAACACCTTAGTTGGTGGAATAACTTGATGTTGACATGTAGGGTTGGTAGTTCCATGGCTTTTACAAATAAGACATGAGTCAAGGGTCTCTCAAATAAACTCAGTCATGGATTGAATAGTATTGAGTCTTCAACCATTCTTGAGTCTTCTTTAAGCCACTATGACCAACTTGTTCATGACCTTCCATTACCGCATAAAATCTAGAGTTGGGATGTAGGAAGGGCAACCACTTAGATTTGACTTTCTTATATAAAGCTCCATCTTTAATTATAGTATTTTTGGTAATTGATTTTAGAAAGGCTACTCTCTTTAACCGCTCAAAGTCACTTTTAAACATTTTAAATTTAAGCTTATTTATCCACAGCCATCTGCCCAAACCGATTCTTTGATGTCCTTGGCTCTGCCGCCTGCCACCCCAGTGTGGGGCAGCAGTGCACCCCCACCTAGCGTTTTCCGCCCTGCAGGCAAGCGCGTTCAGACGGGTTCAAACAGCCCGCCCACTGCTTCCAACCGTTTTGTCCCCCCACGGGACTTAGCGCTCCACCTGGCGCGCGTCCACCCTTCTCGCCCCCATCCTCTCGCCCTCCCTCGCTCTGCTATTCGCTATTTCCTCAGAGTGGACTATGGGCTTTTGTTCCCATATGCTGATAAGGCAATTATTGACCTAGCCACTTCAGCCTTTGCGCCAGCTGGCTTTATAGACTTCCGCCCTTTTAAGGGCTACTTTGATGTTGGGTTCCAATATGAGGAGGATGCTGAAGCGGCAGCACAAACTCCTCTAATTTATAATAAAACCCCATTCCCACAGCCCGTGCTCGCCTCCCTTCAGACACCACGCTAGTGGTATCCTTTGCAAATCTCCCATCCCACCTTCCACCCCAGGTTTTGTATGACCAGTTGGTCGCGGGGCTCATGGCTTATGGCACTCAGCCCAACCTCATCTTTGCCATTCCATCTGGTGCAGAACGCCTTGCTGCTCCTCGTGCAACAGCCACCATCATACCACACCACCCTACCATAGCCCAACAAATCCCACCCCGCGCTAGTGTGGCTGCAGCGCCTGATCATTTCTTTTGGGCTCAGGTTGATAATGGTAGGCAGATTTGTTCCCTCTGATTTGGCCTCAACCATGCAAAAAGAGCGTGCCCTAAGGCCAAATCCGCTGATGCAGCTTCTGAGCCCCCTCTGAAGGTTCAGTATGGGGCGTTTTGCTGCCCCCTCCCACCCTCCAGTCTCGTTCAGTGGGACCACATGGAAAATCAGCCCCACCCAAAACCTTCATCCTCACTCTCCCACCTAAATTTACGCCAGCCAATCAGAGCAATGCTTGGACCAACATTCGCACCCAAGCAGCTGCCCATTCGCCCAATCCTACCCACTCAAATTTAAACGCCACTATTCCAGTGAACCAAAATCTATGGGATCTATTGGCTGAAACTGACGATTCAGGTAATATTCTCATTAGTAAGCATACAGGTCAACCTCTCTGCCATGGCGATTATGGTCGGGCAGAATTTTTCCTTCCCAACTTTGATGAAACCCCTACCCCTCGCCATTTTGCTCCTCTACCCAATATAGCCCCCTTCCAAAGTGACCACCAGCTCACCTTAGCTGCGGTGGCCTCTCCTCATTGCCCAAAACTACGCACCGCGGTGGCCCAGTCAGTGGCTCAACTCCAGCATGGCCTGCCCACCATCTTCTTCCCCCCCAACTTCCCTGATTCTCCCTGCAGTGACATCTTAAAACTTTTTTATGATGCTGAAATCGCTGTTATGAATGTCGCAACGCTTGCTTCATTCAACCCCTCAGCCAAAATCACCCGCCACAGTATCTCCCTTTTCACTCAACTTCCTAAAGCCCGCAAAGAAGCTGAAGTTCTCCTCGCAGCTTTTGTTGAAACACTTTCCCATCATTATCTTGATGCAGAAGTGGAAAACTCCTACTACGCTGACCTCAGCCCCCACTATGCAGATGCCCCAACGCCCTGTCTCTCTGCTCTGATCTGGTACTGTAACCAACACCCCTTGATCGAGGTGGGTCTTTCTGAAAACCAACCCCCTGACCCCTCCTCACCCTCTGCCATGGTGGGTTAAGCAGTTTCTGCTTCCCACCTGGTTAGTAGTTTGTTTTGCCAATTTGAGTGTTGTGATCGGTACTGTCCATCCCCTGGTCAGCGTACCTCAAATAAATCTTTGATTTTAGAAAGGCTCAATCCTCTTCAGTCTCTTGATCCCATAACTCAGATCATCCAATAAGATTTTATAAGCGTTCTTCTTTTTCTAGTTCCAAGGTCAGAATAGGCAGTCAGGACAGCCCATCAGCATTTTGGTGCTGAGCCCCTGAGCGATGAACAATAGAGAAATCGTAATTTTGCAATCTTAAAGCCCAATGGGTCAACCTCCCATCAAGATCCTTCATATTCTGCAACCATCATAAGGAAGAATGGTCGGTTATAACTGTGAAATGGTTACCATATAAGATAAGGGGCAGAAGTGCTTGATTGCCAAATTACTACCAAACATTCCCAATCAGTAACACTATAATTTCGTTCAGCATTTGACAAAGTTTTGCTATAGTAAGCAACATGATGATCATTCTTTTCTTCATCACACTGAGATAAGATAGCCCCAATAGCGACATTGCTTGCATCTATATGTAGAAAGAAAGGCTTATCAAATTGGAGATTAATTAGGACAGGTGCCTTAATCAAGGCGGTACGCAGAGAATTGAATGACTGTTCTTGAGCTGACCCCCACTCGAAAGACACTCCTTTTTGCAATAGGTGAAATAAGAATTCAGCCATATCAGTAATGTTGGGAATAAATTGCTGGTAATAACCAACCATGCCAAGAAAGACTTGAATATCCCATAAAGAAGAGGGAGGAGACATCCATTAGATGACTTGAACTTTGTCCAAGAGGGGTCAAATCCCTTTAGCTGAAACCTGATGTCCTAAAAAATCCATTTCGTTTTGAAAGAATGAGCATTTGGAGGGCTTGAGTTTTAAGGAAGAGCCCCAAATTTGGCTGGAAACTTCTTTTAAATGGTTTAAATGCTTGGTAAAAGTTTTGGAAAACACAGTAATATCGTCAAGATATACCAGAACACAAGTCAGCTTTAGATCCCATAGCATACTGTCCATGGCCCTTAGGAAGGTTGCTGGGGCATTGCTTAGGCCTTGAGTCATACGAGTTGGTTCAAAGAACCCTTCACTCAATATTAGGGCACACTTGGCACGATCTTCTGGTGATAACTTGATTTGCCAGTATCCACTGGCTAAGTCCATGGCTGAAAATAGGTGGATCCAGCCAATAACCCAAGAGAATCATCAATCCTAGGTAAGGGATAACAATCCCGTCAAGTAATAGCATTCAATTGATAATAATCCATCATGACTTGATGAGAACCATCTTTCTTCTTAATCAACAACAATGGGGATGCCCAAGGACTATTGGAGGGTTTTCAATAATCCAGCCTCCAGCAATTGATGTAACTCCTTAGTAACCTGGGCTTCTTCTACTTTAGATTTACAATAGGGCTTCGCACAAATAGGAAGATGATCACCGGTTTCAACAGTGTGCACTACTCCTTTCATCTTCCCAAAATTTTAATTATGCCTAGAAAAAATGTTGGAATATTCGTCTAATAATTGAGGCACTTGTTTCTCCTGCTCCTTAGAGAGGTGTTTTCCGATAGCAGGACCCACAGTAAGATTTCCTGATCACTTTCCAATCAAAAGTCTTGTAGAGTCCCGAATGGTTAAACATCATAGATATGAGATAAGGGTAGCAACTTGAGATAAGCAATTGAATGCTCTCAATCTACCAGTTTCAGCTCATTGGTAAGGTTCTCCAGTAAGACAGATAATGATCCTGAATAAGCATAATCCAATACTCCAGGACAAGGCAAGAGTTCTTTAAAAGAAGAATTGACAGTGCCTTGGACTTGTAACAAATGTCCCTTGGGAATCAAAAAGTGCAAAGAAGTGTTAATAATTACTTGTGATTTTGGTGGAATAACTAATTTCTCAGGGGAGAAAATAGGCATCCCCTCTTCAATATCCGCCGATGCAGGGGGTAATTTTATGTGAGAATCCCCAACATGATATTGAAGTGAATAAGACCTTTTGGTTCCTTCTAGCAGACATAACCAATATCGAGTGGAAGCATGATCAGATAAAAGTAAAGGAACTCTATACCCCAAGAGAGACAATGATGAGTCAGGGTAATTGTTTATTCCATAAAATTCTTGTAAAAATTGAGTCCCAAAAGTAGGTCATAATTTAAATTATTGAGTACAATAGCTGGGATGGTAAAAGTTAATTTCCCAATTTTCAGAGGAAAAGATGAGAAAGCTCCGATAGACTGAGTACTCTGAGGTCTGGCCGTGTTATATTCTTTATAATGAGAAATATTGAGTGTTAATTTGATACATTTGACCAATTTTGACGATACAACATTCACCGGGGATCCAGTATCTATGATAGCTTTGGCATTGAATTGATTCACTCGGAAATCAATATGGGCAATGGTGCTTCCAAAATGAGAGGATAATGCCAATAAGGAGGGCAAGAAATAAGAAGAATGTTCGTCCTTAATACACTCAATTGAACTTTGATGCTCTTGCTGCGCACTCATATCATTATCAGGGTGGAGAATCTTATTGGTCTTATCTCTTTTCTTCTTTTCATCCGCTTCTTTCTTAAAACAATGATCCTCAGTATGGAAATAGCGATGAAGTAGTTACATTGGATCTCCCTAGTGTTCTCAGGCATGGCGTAGATTTTGGGGTGACTAGGTCTAAGAGACTCATAAACTTGGGGTTTCTCGGAGAATTGAGGGGGCAATTCCAATAAGGCCTCCTTAATAACCAAAATACTTCGGAAATTCTTTTTGACACTGATTGGATAAACTTGCATTTGAGTCCTGGAAGTAAAAGCTGGCAGAACTGCAGTAATTGCATTGTCCAAGTTTAACCAACCACAGGCTAATAGGGTTTGAGCTTTCTGATAGAACTGATGAGCAAAGTCTTTAATAGATTCATTTCAGTGGGGCTGTATACCCATAAAAGCCTGCTTTTGTGAGGATAAGGTTTGCTCACTCCCAAATTCTTTGATCAACGCTTCTTTGACATGAGACCAAGTAGAGCAAGTCATTAAGTGGGGAACCATAATATCCTGATCCAATCTAGTAAGGCAATTAGGCAAGTAATTCATCTTTTGGTGATCTGTGGCCTCACTTAATGCCTTTTCATAAAAATAGATAAAGGAGATAATGCTGCCTTCCCTGGGGAGTATTTGTCCTTGAATACTGGCTTGAAACCCATGGGAGCATTGGTGGTCAAAACATGCACTCCAGGTCGTTTAGATTAGGTAGAAACATAAGAGGTGGAATCTAAAACTTGAGGAAAATTGAGGGTAAGGACCAACAGCTTCAGTACAAATTTCATTAATCTGATGATTCAGATCAGCATGCCCTACTTTCTTATCTAGTCAGCAAGATAGCTCGAAAAGCTGTTCCTGCTGAGCATTGTACTTGAGTTCCATAGTCTCAATTTTCCTTGGAGAAGTTCCCCTTTTGATTTGCAAGCATGTAATAAGATATCAGTGTCCTTGGCCTATTTTCCCAGATTGATCAGTTCATCAGACAATGACTGCAGTGACAAAAGGGGATCGATTGGTACCCCATCAGCGGTTAGGTTACACCCTTTGGCCAATTTAGAGAATTTTTCATGCAAGTGGTTCATCATGTTCAAGAGAGAGTCAATTTTTTGGTAAGATCCTGAGTGACCATCGGCACCTGGAGGTCCTCAAGGTCCATCCGCGCCTGGGGGTCCCTGAGGCCCTACCCTCCCTGGGGGTCCATGGGGCCCATCAGCTCCAGGAGGTCCACAGGGCCCTACACCCCCAGGTGGCCCATGAGGTCCTTTGACCCCAGGAGGACCCATATTTCCAGAGATTTTCTCTACTTCATTAACCCAGAACTGAATTCCTGAGTACAATTGTTCCAATTGAAAGAGATGGGTTCTAATTTCCTCCTACATTGATTGGCTTCGCTCAGAGAGTTGGGAATACCATCTCTCCATTCTCTCTGAATCTCCTGAACTTTCTTGGGAAACTGTACATCAGCAAAATTTGACATCCCATAATTGAGCTGAATGAGCTGCTGATGTACTTTGTTGAGGAAGGCTCAATTATTAATGTTAGCATCACAATTATCTTGGTAAACTCAGAGGCTGACTTGAAAAATTCAAAAATATAATTATTCAAGGATTGGAGTCCTTCTAGTAAATTGAGCTTCCCTTGATGGTGCATTCCAACTACAGGTAGAAAATGGTATAAGGTATGATGTACGAGTTGGTGCAAATATTGCTTGGGGCCAATTCCTGGCATTTGAGAGGTTTGCAGCACTTCCCGCAATATAGAGGGTACTGCATTAGATCGAGATTGGGTAGAAAGGATTCCAGGGATTAAGGCCCCTTCAAGCAATTGACTAATGATATTTTGTAAAGCCTCAGGTGGTATTTGAAAGTCTGATGTAAAACTTAAGTCAGGACCATAAAATTCCAAGTTAGCCTGAAATTCCAGCGTGGAGGGTAACCTTGGGATTTGGGCTCCAGTTGAATGGACCCATCATATAATACTGCCTTGTTCTTGGTCTTGAGCCTCGTCAGGCAAAAAATGAGAATCCATTGTAGTGATAGACGTTGTCACTGGTGCGTAACTCAGAGTGCCCCTGTAGTGAGCACCAGTCTGGAAGTTTTGAATTACACTTCCAATGGGGAAGGTTTATTCTCAAAGTTACACAGGGCGGATTCTCCAAAAAGTGATAAATTTGAAGTAAAATACAGGTTATAATTTGACCTAATTTTTATTTTCAAAAGGAGTAAATATTTATAGGCTTTTTTATGGTTTGTAATCTATCAGAGTGAATTAATCTCTGCGCGATCAAATCTTCAATCAATTGATCAGGATCAGATTGATCATTAACCTTGATAGATTGCGATATATTGCTCACTCCTTCTAATGATGTTGGGGGAATTGATGAAGTGGATTTTTTGAAGATATGAGAATTTGGTGAAATCCTGACAATGTCCTTTGATGATATTTCTGGAGTGGATTGAAAGGACAAGGAGGAAATGAGAAAGGCCAAAGAGGTAAAGTTGGCCGCCCTCCCTGGCCTCAGGTAATCTGTGGACAAACGCTGGGTCAATGCCAAGCAAACCCAGGTAAACTTCTAAATAATGCGTGATGCAGCTAAAAATGGTACATTAACGGCATTAAAAAACACTATTTACATTTTAAATTAGAATAGGTTGTTACACTTGCGTTATAAAGGGGATTGGACTCATTCACTAAATTTAGTATTAGTAATGCTAGAATGCAGCTTTTTAAAAAAAAACTCAAGTTGATACATACTCAAGTTATAGAACTACCATGGGTGGTAGACCTGTTTTATTGGTTAAAATTTATTCCAAGGCCCGCCAATTTGATACCATCCATTGCCCAATTTTTCCATAGAAGTGTTTCTCTGATTCATCGCTCTATTGGTAATCTATCTCTAGTTAAACATAAAGGTTGCATTATATATTTCTCTATACTATATTATCTTTTGCTGCCATCATGGGTTAACTCCTCATGGAATTTTCTGGCTTAGTTATATACTATCTAGAGGTTGGCACCATACTAAGTGTTTTTATTATAATTTAAATATTGTTCTTTTCTTGGAGAGTTATAATCACTCTCCTTACAGTGTGTATGGCGTGGTAAATTGCTGGTTGACCCCTACTAGGTCCATAATTTGTTTCACAACATCTGAAATGAATCTCCGTCTATTATCAGAAAGCATTAATTGAGGGCATCTGTGGAGAGTGATGATCTGTTTATAGAAGAATCTCACAGTAACTCTTAAAGTAAATTCCTTGTTTTTAATTGCTTCTTTCCATTTGATGAAGTGATCTAATGCACCAATGATAAACGGATTCTTAATGGATGACTTTAGCAATAGTCCAACAACATTGATGGAGATGTTGTGATATTATGCTCTTGTGTGACATGATGAAACAAAAACTTCTTTAGAGAAGCTTTAATTTAGTACATTCAACACAGAGCTCCAGTGCCTAGATAATGTGGTACAACAAGTCCTCCTAATAGAATATCTCCTTGAGATGCTATTATGTCTTCTGTAGCCTTCTGTGGCCTACTTGACAGTGTCCTTCTATGATTATTGTCATTTGTTCACTAAGATTCACATATGATAACAAGTCCTTCTGTACTTATTTCTCAAAAAATATATCTCTAAATTTTAACACTCTTGAACAGTTCTTAGTATCTTCTCCAATGCATCACCTTATTTTTCCAATAATCCTATGGTTTTCCTATAGTTCATATATCCTATCACTCTAGTAGGTTTAAAATGAAAGACAAGTAATTGTGACAAGCCATCTACATTCAGGTGCTTCTCTCCTACCCAATGAAGTAACTCAAAATTGTAGCCTTACAGCTGAACCGCCAAGCTTGAAAGTCTTCTGTATGTATATTTCATTTTCAATCAACCATTATAATGAGACATGATTAATAATTACCTTGAAGTGTATGCCATAAGCAAAAGGACAGAAGTGGCTTATTGCTCTGATTAAAGCTAAGCACACAGCTCTGTTATCATGTAATAGCACTGCTCTAATTAGTGCCTACAAGAAGACCTCTATAATTTGTTCTACTACTTCTTCGTCCAACTGTGCTAATATGGCGCCCATACCTACATCTCAAGCATTCGTGTAAGCCTAAAGGTCTTCGCGAATTCTGTCTATATCAAGATTTAAGCTTACATTTACTTATGCATGAGCTGGTTAAAGGCATTTTCTTGCTCTTAGTTCCCAGAATGTACTGCAATCCCTCTGTTCAGCAGGTGCTTGAGAAGCTTAGCAATATCCACAAAGCTTAGTATGGTTTGTTGGTAGTATCTTACCATGCCATAAACGCCTGAACATCTCTTATGAACATGAGGAAACCATATTAGCAATAGCTTCAACCTTCCCTTTCTTGGGCTTGATTTCTCTATGGTTCATTTCAAGCTGAGAATTTTCAACTTTTTTAAGAATGAGCATTTGCTTTTTTAATTTGAAGTTGATCTCTCTCAGTCAGGTAAAACCATCCTTCAGGTGTTAGGTAATCCTTGAACGTCTTTCTGAACACAGTGATGTTTCTAAATATATGAGAACACTCAACATCTTCAGCTCACCAAAAAACTTATTCATTACTCATTGAAACACAGCTGGAGCGTTGCACAAGACCTGTGTCATAAGCGTTGTTTTACAGTCCATGGCTAGTAATCAGCGCACACTTCTTTTGGTCTTCTGTTGAAAGCTCCACCTTCCAGTATCCACTTTCTAGGTCCATTGCTGAACATTAATGAGTACTCTAAGTACCATCTAGTACTAAAAAATGAGTACTCTAAGTCATTCTAAGGCATTTTAGATGCGTGGTAGTGGTTATAAATTTTAATCAGTTAAGTTGTTAAACCTTCTGTTATCCATAATTATAAGGTAGGTCCCATCCTTCTTTTGCAATATCAGAAGGGCCGACTCCCAAAGACTCCTGGAGAGGTTCACCACACCTGCATCCATAAGTTGCAGTAGCTCTTTTAGAATTTACTTCTACTTTGCATTTAAATTGAAAGTAAGGCTTTGTTTGTAAGGGTATGGCACTCTCAATGACAATCCTGTAAACTCTTTCCATGAATAATCCATAATTGTTAGGTCCGCTATTTAAAAGTATCTGAAAACAAATCCAAGATTTCACTAAGTTCACGATATTATTTTATAGTTGGCTCTTGAAGCTCAATTGTTTTAATTTCAGCAATGACATTAGTGATTTAATGTTGGGGTGACAGTACATCTTTTCTTTAGCAATAGTTTTTCCCTCCTTGATCTCAACAGGGTGCTTGAAAAAGTTTATAATGAAATACTTTGACTTTTCCTTGAGAAATATAGAATCATAGAGCCCAGGCATTACACTAGGTTCCTATATCCAAACTTTTTGGGCAGCATATTTCCAGCACAATCTGTTTTAGAAATATTATTACTGATGTTGACCTGCATAACCTTCTGTTCCCTAAACTATAGTTCCATCTCTTTGCTGGAGTACAATGAAAACTAACCTCTAATTCTATTGTCAGTGGTAGCTGCCTTGTTCCCTTTGTCTTCAGGTTATAGAGACCTGATAAACAAAATGCTCAATTTTGACTAGGCATACTCTTTTCTTATGCCTTCTTCTCCTTGTCTAGAAACATAAATGGCAACTGTTAGTTATGAAGACTGACTATTCTGGGTTGAAGTCTATAATTCCTACAAACTCAACTTTAAACTGCTTCTCTATAAGTAAATTGTAGTGGTCATTCTCAAGTACCACATCAGGAGCAGACAAGGCAATGTGTTCAAGATTCAAGGGTATCATGTAATAAGCCCCTAGCGCTTTAATTGAATCAAGTCTGGAAGTTCTGGACTTGGCTTGATAATTAATGTCCAGTTCAGACTTAGGTCAATCCTTGAGCTTGTAAGACATATTATTGACTGGATTTCTAGTATTTAGTACTTCTAATACTTTGAATTTAAGTATATTGACTTTCACTTTTGTAATGCTCTTGCTGATAGTCATTCCCATGATAAGGATTGCACTGACTGTTTGATAGATCCTTCTAATTCTTTATAATTTCAGGACCCCTCAAAAGCCTTGGGTGACTTGCAGTCATCATTTTATAACCTTTCTGAACGTGGTTTTAAAAAGGTTTTCTTTATCCATTATACTGTAAACAATCTGAGTGAGGGATTGGAAGCTTTACCATGTAAGACTGCTCTATGGGATCAAACTTTGCTTGGTTAGGTTTGAGTCATACTGGAACAACATATCATTTGGAGCTTCAATGACATAGTATCATATATCATTCATGAACCAGGATCCTCTTCATTATTTCTGTCAGGGTGGTGCACAATCCAATTGACTAATCCGTGACATTTTCTTTAAGCATTCCTTATTATCTTCATTTTGCTTAAAACAAAGCCTCCAGAAGTACCTTTTTTGCTGACAGTTTTCCCATAAAAACTTGGTGGAAATTGGGTACTTTTGTTTTCTGGGAAGTAATCCTTCTCCTTAGGCTTATCATTATGGCTTTGAGTAATGTAAATAGCCTTTTAATAAGGACAGCGTTTTTATATTTTTATGCTAAATTCATCTTATAAGCATCTTTAATGTCAATTAAGGCCTCCTAATGGCCTTCAGGGATTCAGCATGTTTTACATCCAAGGTCATATACATCAGTAGTTGAGGTTGTGATTAAAGCAAACTAAGAAAGATGGCATTTTCAGTGACTAGATCCAAGGTTTCAGTTTTAAAGCTGTTGGGCTTTGAAGAAGTACTGATTTTTAGTTCACAATTGATTTAGACTTCCCCATTCTCATGGTAATAGATTCTTGATCCATATTTTAAATATTTAGAGCGCTTCCAATCTTAAAAGAATTTTCTTGAATTATTCCCTAGTTTGATGGGGTTGAAGTGTATCTATAAGACTTCCTGCGCCTCTCTGCTCATACATCCTTGACATGAAGAGCTTTCTGTTTTTCACTGGCTTCATCCATGCTTTTTTTCATATTACTGAAGAAATCCAGCTATAGTTCTCTTGCCATGGGTTAAACTTAATTTTTAAGTTCATGTGAAAATTGGTATCTTTCAGATTTTCCTCAATTTGCGGGTTTCAAAACCATCTCTGGCTTCTTGGTACTGGTAGTGCGTTCCAAAATTAGGTAATGGTTTGAGGTGTGAAAGATGTCCCACTTGCATGTTGTCTACATCTTGCTTTATAAAATAAACGGGTTTTTAGGGTTTTTCAGTTTTTTTAAAAACTGAGCTTAGAGTTTGTTAATATTAGCACTAAAGCGTCAAATTTTGAAGCACAGGTATTTACTATAAGAACTACCAGACGCTGTAAGTGGACAGCACTCCTTGGAAACTAACAAAAAGGGACAACCTTGTCTGGCAAAAGAGATTTTACTATATGATTAAACTGAATCATGTTATAGTATCAATTACTGTATGGTTTAAGGTCTAGTTGTTGGGTCTTCTTTCACTGAAGTTTTCTTCCAGCAATACAAGAAAAAAATCCAATACCATTGGAGTTCCACCAAGATATGCTCCTTCCGCTAGCAGTCTATAGGTGTATTTTATGTGTACTAAGCTGCACTAAAAGTTATAGCTAAGAGGAGTATTTTATCCAAAAAGAGGATTAGGGAGCGAATTATCAAAGCTTGAGGTATTTCCATTATAGTCACAATCAACTGACTGCAATTGAGACGCTGGAAAGTGGCCATGATAAGATATAAATCCGCTTTCCAAATATTTATACTGGCGTGAGGGATATGAGAGGGTAGTAGAATTAAACTAAATAGCAGCAGAATAGAAATGCTAGTTGAGTTTAAATCTTAATCCGCCATAGTAGTCTTATATAGATTGATGCTCCATGGCAAAAAGCCAAAGTAATTAAATACAACTTAGGTGACTCCCTATGAAGTTGTGGGCCATACACTAGGGATTTATAATAATAAATTAATCCTATGTCTAATTATTAATTAAAAATACGTATCAAATAAATATTTAATCAACTAATGGTTAGTCAAACCAGCTGCACCAAAATTTGGTCTATCTCATCTCTCACTCTCTAAAAAACTCAGCTTTTCTCTCACTTAATTCATGTCCATCTCTCTAGTCCTTTCTTGTGTTGGGATAATCTAACTCTTCTTATATTGATAGTCAAATGAGCTACTTGCTTTTTCAAATTGTTAAAATTGTATACATAATCTATATATGTATCTTCTGGAAGTTCCTCTCCATAATAAACTTACATGGTATCTTCATATAACTCTCCACAATCTCTTATAGGTGCCCAATGTAGTGAGCACCATCTTTTGTATAAGAGGTCCGCTCATTCAGGTGTGCTGATAAAAAGGGATGAGCCACTTGCAATAAAAATTTTTTTCATAGGATGCATCATCAAGCAATCTAGAGGATATCTTTTTTTCTGTATGTGGGAATTTTAGACATGGTTCTAAGTGTATTTAACCATTTATATTCTTGGAATTAAAAAATTATGATGGCTGTACCTACACACTGGAGCTTCTATCAACCTCTGCTGACAACCTAAAGACTAATTACATATCTCTGTACTTATTTTATATTCAGATTTACCTAATAATTAATAGAAGCAACATTATTAGAGAAAGATTCTGTAATAAATTTGTTATATTGCATGAACATTATAAAAAGTACAGATGGTGCTTAAGGGATTTGGGGTGCATAGAATGAGATTTGGTCTATAAAATATCTTTTTCATAAGCAATTTTACATCTACACATTAGTTTCAGAGCCAGCAAGTTTAGTTTCTTAATCTTCTTAGATCTTCTGACTTTTTTTATAAATTGTACTGTGGAGCCCTAGCCTGATTGTAGATGCATGAATGCTGTACTGAGCTTTACAGTGGCTCTTAGTGTTCTTGTGATCCTTGTGGCTCTTGTGACTGTATAGGCACATTAATCATCTTAATCAAAGAGTTTGAAAAAACTACTTCCTTTATTGGTATTACTTGCGTTGCTTAGCTTCATTTTAATGGGCAAGCTCTCTTTATATGGGGTTTTGGCAATTCCTTCATTATCATTGGCTGAACCCAAAGGTATAAAAGGGGATTCCTCTAAGGTGTTGTTTATAATATTGTGTGCAAACTCATCTGAACTAATATTTATACTTGTGCATCTTCTGATATCATGGTGACTGGCTGTCAAATTATTGCGTCAGTCAGTGGTATATTGGACTCCATCAAAAAAATCTTAAACCAATTGAAGCCTATTAGAGCTTATGAATTTGACAAAATTTTTATTTATGGCTAAGTTAGTTGGGACTTGATCGTTGTTATGGCCTTATAGATCATTGATGCTGATACTAGTATTGATGAATGTGTGTTTACTGAAGGGGTTTTAAAAAGGTTAAGGAATTAACCCCTATAGTTGAGTTTTTATCAACAGACGTGTAAGAGAACCAAGTAGTCTTTGTCAAGGATGCCCGCCATGTGCATGGCCTTGACATATGCAAAAGTTGATATTTTGGAAATTTAACAAAATCAGGGTGCAATAAACATGCTTCATACATTGATGGGTCTGGGGTAGTGAGGATCAAAAGAGAGGACTTTGCGCATCAGTGCATGAGCAACTGGTGGCATAAGCAAGCTTCCCAATGTCAAACTAAGCATCTTTGGGAAGATTAGATGGGAAATTGTGAGGGGAAATTTTCTCAAACAATGGCTTTATGGCCACATGATGGGTGTGGAGGATAGGGTGTTGGTAGGAGCATCCTCCACCTTCACAGCAAGCTAAAGATAGCTTTATAAATAGCTTTTCCCTTACAAGGGAGGAAAAAATGCTGAAGATTTTTGTTAAAGGGATTTATAAAAAGATCCAACCATTCAAAAACAGGTTTGATTTTTAGAATTAGTATAAATCATCAAACCCATTTGAGAAATTTTGATGGGTTGTAATTGGCCAACACTGGGCCTGCAACCTGCCATAATTGGGTTGTATGGGGTGAATATGGACAGTGAACAGTTGATTAAGGCAATTTGACATATGCTTTAGTGAATTTAGGTACAGAAACTGAAATGGGTGGCAGATGAAGATTGGCTGATGCCAGAAAAGCTTCACCTGAAACTTCCAAGAGAGGGGGAGGATTGATCCTCACTCAAAGATTTATCTGGGGAAACAGCTAAGCTGGTGAAGATAGAAGGGCCAAAGGCCAATATGGCGGCAATAAATGAGTATATTTTTAGTAATTAATTCTGAAGCACAAAGGGCAGACCACTTGTCTTTTCTCTGTGAGCCAAGCAAGGATGGTTGGGGGAAGAGAAACTGACAGTGTGGGGGTATAAGGTGGGTATACCAATGGAAGGAGCAAATTGTCTAAAGGTATGGGGCCCATGAGATGACTGTCCCCATTTGGGACCTTCAACTGCAAAATAGGGTCAGTGCCATACTCATCCAAACTCCTCTATAAGCTTGTGATGGAGCTTTTTGGGGAAGAGTTGGCTAGGCAAGCTGGAAAACTGAACCACCTGAGTGATTTCATCCATCAGTTAAGTACAGATGGTGGTAATAGAGTTGTTGTAATTGGTTTGACCAACCATCTGCTTTATTAATATTTAATCAATGATTATTATATAATTTTTTAGATGTAGGGTTCAATTGTCATTATGAATACTTCAGTGCGCAGCCCACAACTTTGTAGTGGTTGCAAATTTATTAAAAGTACTTTTGGTAATTTCAACTTAATTTATTAGTCATATGCAATTAAAACAATTGATAAAATCCTTGACTCACTGGTGCAATCTTGTCTGCTATTTAGTTAAATTATACTATCCTATAATTTCCCATGCTGGTGTAAAATTTGTAATAGGGTCCCTTATTTGTAGTATGGCAATCCAGCATAATGCAATTACAGCCGGTGTATTGATCTTAATATGGAAATGTTTAGTTCTAAATACTCGCTTTCTTAGCCAAATTAGGATACTATGCTTGTAGTATACCACACTTAAATGCTTCATATTAACCATGAAATGCACCATTGAGAACTCTGGCAGAGAGTGAATATCTGAGAGAAATTGCCATATGTAAAGAGGTTTTTTCCTAAGTAGTTAGTTTTAGCTTACTCTTAAGCTTAGTATAGTGAGCTTCAAAGCCACTGGCAGTATTAGATACTACAGTGTGCCCCTTTATTTTTATGTAAAACTTTATCTTGAAAATAATGTTTACTATAATTAAGTTTTATTCAGGTTGTTGTTATCAAACACTATCTGGTTTTGTTATGCGTATCAACCTGCATATATAAATTATGATGGTCAAGCGCTGATTTTAGTAATAGTATTTTTAAATAGTTAAGGCATCTGTGCTGCCCCTATGTCATTGGCTTCACAGGAGAAGCTGAGAAAAAGTACCCTTAATGAGACATAAGTTAATGAAACTGGCGGGTTTTTAAACCACATGGGACATCTTAATGATGGATACACTTGCATATGAAAAGATGTTTCTATATCTTGACCCAGAGGTTAAAGCGCAGGTTGCTCCAGGATAGCACCAGGGGGCTTCTGAGCACCACCTGGTAGCACACAAGATGGTGTGCTAGGTCTCACGGGGACTGAGTGACCAGAGGTACTGGTGGGCTAGCAGATCCAGCCTAAGCTCATCTTAGCATCAGCCAAAAAATTATGAAGGCAGTGCACCACCACCCCACATGGGGGCAGCAGGCGTCAAACACATTGACATGGGATTGACTTGGCATAAAAGCAAATGCAGTTGTTGTAAACTAAAGAAAATTTAGATCAGACTAACAAAATGATTGAAGCAAAAAAGAGATTTTTGTTTTTCTTAGATAAGCATGTTACTCAATTAATGATTGTTTAGGATTCTTATTTATTTTTATGACAATCTTTACAAAGTCTTATTGATATAGTATTTTGTCACTATATTGTAAAAAAGGCAATAAATCTATAAGTAAACTTCACAGATCAATGGGCTATTTGATATAAAACAAACTAAAACTAATGGGTGACTTTAACAAAACAGTAATTAGACATTTCCCTGTAAGGAAATATGTCATTGGTTAATGGATGTTGCATTTATGCTTTTCTATTGCTCTGGATCTGAAAGTTTAAGTTTTTGTTTTTACAACTTAGGTCTTCCAGCCAGCTTATTTTGGTACAGTTTAGGAACCTGAGCAAGCTCGTAGGATTTTACTAACTCTAATTGCATAAGCCCAGACATCTTGTTTGATAGTGAGTGATACACCCTTGCACTCTTTCTTAGTTTTTATTTTCTATTATAAAAATGTAGTGCTACATTATTGAACTTATTGTGACCATCAAGGCCTTAACTTTGACTTTTATGTATACATGTATAAACAATTCAAATTTCATCTTGGCCTTTTGTAAATCTTAGGACTGCCAGCATAGAGGTCCCAACTGTAATGCATCCAGCTGCACACCCCTGACTATCATATACTGGTATCAAGGAGCTGGTCTGATATTTCCCCATAGCTTGACCAGCGGATAGACCCTGAGTGAGATGCTGCTCAAAAGCAAGCTTTAAGTGTCCACAGGTATCTAAAAAATTAAATTGGGCTTGGTGCACCAATTTGAACCTCAGCCTGTTTGAACCAGATCCACTAGATGCCCAAAATGCTTCTTGGGATAACATTAACCTTTTAGCCATAAGGATTTATAAAACTTTTCTTTCAGAATAGTATAATTTTTGATGCAATTGTGAAACTTGGGCTCCTCTATCTATTCTTTTGATGGCTTATATCAATAGATAGAAATATGGAGATGTGAAGAGAATTTTTATAGTATGATAAAGGAAAATATCAGGGTGGTTAGCCTGGCAGGTAAAACTGCTTTCACCCCTAGTGCAGGTTTCAAGTTTGAAACCTGTACTGGCTAGAAAAATTTTCAGTGTGGTATATTTGTCCCAAGGTTGACCCGCCTCAAATATAATCAATGGAAAATATCTATCTATATCAACATATCTTAAGTGATACAGATTTAATGGACACTTGCAGGTAATGGGTTAATTCTATAGACCTTAGAAAAGGTGGGTGAAAGTTTGGGTATAGAGGGAAAGTAACTTAGTAGTGATAACCCTAGAAATCTAAATGGTGGCTAAGTCCACGACACTGTTGGTTTATGACTATGGCAAACTAAAATATTCAATTAGCCTCCTGATAAGTTAGACCCCACTTTTAATATGAGTTAGGATTTCAGTTTGTCATATTTTAGACTTATACTTAACCCTAGAGAAAGTAAATAGCCAAACTGAACCCTAGTTAGGGCTACTATCAGATTAAGCTCCCTATAGATTGCTTGACATGAAAAGTCTTGAGTTCTACTTGTTGAACTACAGGACTTGGTATACAATCCAGGCATCCTTTCCACATAAGATTTGGTGATAAGAGTTATTTGCAGATGACATCTACTTATGGAAATACAACTTCAAGTATTTGTTCAGCATATAGTCAATATAGACTGGAAAGAGGGTTATTGGGTAGAGATTTGAGGTTTTTTTATGTAAAAAGAGTAACAGGAATTAATAAGGTGCAAAGGCTATGCTGCAATTCTTACAGTATATTTGCCACAGTCAAATTCTGTAATTTAAAAGCTATATAGCTAAGAGTATCATATACATGCCAATAGTGCATATTTTATAAAATTACTAATTATTTGGGTTCTTATAACTACAACATATCCTTAGAAGACAACTATTATTTAATCAAACTGGAACTCTAAATGTATAGTACATTAGGTTAGAAGTGTATGATAACTTTTAGTATTTTACCATTCAAAGTCAATTAAAAAGTATTATGAATTGGCAACTGGTTTTTAGCAGTCATTAAAAAACATATCTATTTTACACGTTTAAAAAGGAGAGTGGTCATATTTTACTACTATCTCATATTAAGTGCAAAAATCAAAGCTTAATTGCTTGCTATAATAAGTTTTTCTAATATACTTAAGCTATTCTCACTTACTAAAGCTCAACATCAAAGACTTCTGGTTTGGGCGGAAAAAATTCCCCGCCTTCAGCTAGCCTCTGGAAATGGAATTTAGTAAGAGGAATCAAACTTTCGAGGGTCAAGTCAGGGGAAGGATCATCACAGACGACAAGATTAGTGATGGATGAGGTTCGTTGAAAGCGCCGTATGGCTTGAAAATATTTCATTTTAAAAATCACCGAGACTTTCATTAAATTAGCGGAAGAATAGCTGACTTACCGTCAGAACCCGCGATGAGTTTGAGAACTGGACTAAGGTAATCATCTTGAGAAACTTTGGGAAGAACAGTCCATAAATGTATGAGTGCTAAAACGTGAATATGACCAAGTCAAGTATTACTTTGACCTTGAGGGCACGCGGCATCATTCGAAAGAACGAGGCCAAAGATGGGTGCTGGGGTATCAAATGCCTTTTGGGGAAATACGACCAAAGACACCTCGTCAGATATATCATGTCTATCGAGTGCAACCACCATACGTGCCACATAGCCACTGCAAACTTGTTAGTGGCTATAAATAAACACCAGTTTACGTAATTTGAACATTCTCATGAAGCTCACTGGGGAGGTAATCAACGTTTAATACTAGGCTTGTGGAAGTTAGCACCTGACCCTGACGAGTTGTAATGCGTGACTTGGCATCGCTACAAGGTAGCTCAATCTCTTTGGGTGCGCAGTTCAAAATGTAGATCCCGTTATGCAAAGCACACATCCTACAAAAAGCCTGGGAAATCTCACTTCCAGCTCCGTACAATGCCCAGAGTAAAGAGTGGCTGCCAAACCTGCCTATTGAGCCGACGAAGTTTTTATGGCTGGTAATCCAGCCTCGACGCTAACTAGGAATTATCAGCAATCCAAAAGCTCAATAAAAAGTTACGAGCTTCCAACCTTTCATGGGAAAGCGCTATACAGTGCACTATGGATGAAATGGCGTCATCGTTGAGCAAAAAATTTTCCTTGAGAAATTGGCTAAAGGGTTCGTGCCTCTTCGCTTCGGGGTCTAAGCTTAATACTAGATTGCTTTACCTTCCCAAACTTCAAATTGTTCCGTGTAGTTACTAACAAACGTGAGAAACTTCATCAGCTTGCGCTTGTCGATCAGCGAAAGTTGCTGGTCTACAAACACATCTTCTTTGGATAAAGGAACCTTAAATATTAGCCAGGCTAATGAAATACAGATGCCATCAAGTATAACTACTTACCTTTCTAAGTCCATCGGCCCAGCAAACCTGCGTCTGATTGACCAACTTGAATTCGAGATAGTTATGAATCCCAGAATTCATAACCACCCTGGTAAATTCTCCGTCGGCTAGCAATTTTTTGATGGTGAGCTCGATACAGTAACGCCGAGAGTAAGAAAGTAGCTTTTCTAGTTCGGATAACCCCACTTGGATTATCCGGTCAAGCTTGAACCCCCGTTCTGAATTGCTCTGTTGAAGAAATGGAATTAACGTATTTTCATACAAATATCGAATAGTCGTTTCTAAAAGTGGTTTGAAATCGGCTGTAAGATAATCACTTGACAACTTTGATAATATCATTTCCTGGAACCGCTGAAACATGTTACTTGAAACATCTATTTGTTCCAGCTTAAATAAAATCTCATCTCCGGAAATTTTCCCCTCCTGATCGTGAAGACTTTCTTTTAGACGAGAGGTTATAGAAGAAAGAGAGAGCGTCGGATATTCAAAAACAATGTGAGAAAATGGGTTTATTACAGGATCTTAAAATCTTAGTTAGATCCAACAATCGATCTTACCTTGTCCTTTAAGCTCTTGTTCCTTTAAGAATTGAACCATCTGGTGAAGTTGAAAGGAGGCCCAAAACCCACCATAATGAGCTCTCCCATTCAGATGCAGAATCGATTTATTGTTTTGAGCTAGAGAGCTAAATAATCAGACAGTTCGATTAAAGATAATAAAAAGAGATAAAAAATCAAAAAGGTAATAACGATTCAAAAAAGTCGCAACTGTAACTATCTGATAGCTAAATAAGTAAGCTAAGTTAAATCTACAGGGGAAATAATCAGATTAAAGTACACTTCGGATCCCGTGTTAAAAAAGAAAGCAATCGTGAGAAAAATAGTTGTTCAACCCGGGTAACTTGTAATTACATCGATAGGTACAAAAAAAGCAACAAACACTCCAATAATAAGACAATATCCTCGGTAAGAGATCCCAATTCCAAGCCTTAAATAAAACAAACCCCCAATAAAAAGATACACTAAATTACCTTGCTAAGAGTGATTCCTCAACTCCAGTACCAAGTACAATAGTGTCAAAGTTGGTCACTTCTAATAACTCCATAGAAGTACAAAATCAAACTAAGTTTGGTTAAATTAAGATCTATGGTATTGAGTGCTTGTAACAGTGCTATTTGAATACATATAATTTTATTATGCTAAAAACTAAGCTTTAAATTTGTGGCACTTACAAGTACATTTGAACAAACGATGTAAGAAATTTAATTCTGTTAAAAATGCATCCGCGTTGCTGAAATCAAATCATAATGACATCTGATACAATTTAAATCATCGTGTGTTTATGATTACATTCACAGGTACTCGCGGCCTTGCCCACATTTATTAATTCAACTGCCAGAAGTTTTTTAAATAATTTATTTAACAGTAAAATAATTTAAACAATATATTTATTAACACATATATCATAGTTATATAAATTGCATGGATTATAAATTGATTTAATTATATTGTTTCTTTCAATGTTTAAAATACCAGGTTGGTGGTGATACAAATCATAGTAAAAAAATATAAAATTCTGATATACAAAAATAAATCACTCTTTTATCATAGAGCTTCTGGATAAACTATATTAACTGCTATTCCATTTGGAGCTAAGGTATAAAGATTATCTCCATTTCCAACTCTTGAACAACCTATATACAGTTGACTATGGGTGAAGCACAATTTCCAAAAATTGAGTCCTATAACTTTAATTGATTATCCTTGTACCTTTTTAATGCTTATGGCAAAACTCAAATGAATGGGGAACTGCATATATCTAAATTGAAATGGTATATCTGAAAGATGATTAGAATCTATAGAATAAATACTACTTTAACCATATTATATATTATCATGATAGAGGCTTCAATATTATTTGACATCAGCTTCTTGATTTGAGTCATGTCTAATGCAGAGGAAATGAAAATTCAAATTCTTGAAAATTATAATTGTACCCCAATCTTTAGCTCCAAGATATAAGGATACTCCAATTATCTTCAAAATTATTTATAAGCTCTATTATATTATGGATAGCCTATATATATAAAATATTTTGTCAATAGATTTGTAAATTTTTGTGAACACTGTTAGTTCTTGTAAAATTTGGTTATCAAAATCATTGACAGCTTCATTTCTTGGGGCAAGAATTGCTCTTTGGCACAGCCATGCATGATCTATAAAATGCTGTTGAATTTTGGAAATACTTCTTTCAGCTGTTGTTAGGTTATATAATTCTTACACTTTCTAGTGCCATATATCCAATATAAACATCTGAGATCACAGTACCATTTACTAATTGAAGCATATTATAGGCAAACTTCTGTGCAGAAGGATTGCTTTATAGATAAAATAAATATATTATTGAACATCTAAGTCTTTCAATGCAATTTAAAATGTATGAAGATTTGATGCAGGCTTTTATTTCATCTACCCTGGTTTCACAGAAAATAACTAAAAGTGTCTTCTGAAAGTCACCAGCTAACACTATAATGGCACCTCCTATTATATCATTGTTACAAATGAGGGCTTTCAAGGTGACATCCAGTGCATTAAATGTGGCTTTGTGTGACATGATACACTCAACCCAGACAATCAGCATGAAATCCTGTAGAACCTTATACTTTCCTGAGTTTCTTAAAATATTGCATGCATGAGTCTATGTGGTTATCAAATTTAATGGTAACTTGAAGGCTGAATGAGCTGTTATAAATCTTGTCAAGAAAATTGGAGCAATGCTAGATAAAGTAACAGCAAGTGCAATCTCATTTTTTGTCATACTTTTACCAAAATAATATAATATTAAATTTTCTAGTACCATCTGGAATATCTAAGAAGCATATGCCACCCCAATTATCAAAAAACTGATATGGTAATCTTGCCAAATGTTTTCTTCTGATCTTGGACCATTTTCAGCTCATTCTCCTCAAGTATGCTGTGAGAAAATCTGTCATAATATTTTTGTATCTACCCGCCCTTCGCACATCGATCGGGGTGCCAGCCAAAGGAAGCTATTGGCGATTAGTAGGTCTAATAACACGAAAACCTTACCCATGATGTAACCAGAAAAATTTGAGTCCCGATCCGGAGGTGGAAAAACTTTCTTCGACGGAGTTGACCCTGTTCAGGTTTCATGTCGTTTCTTTCTTTCGGTAATGCCTGTCCCCTGGTCAGCTTGCCTCGGTTAAATAAAATATATTTTTTGTATCTACTTCACTTGATAGGGCAGAATCTCTGCTCCTAAACATTTACAGAAGTCTAAATTTTTAGGATATAAGCATACTAGAAGAAAAACTGGCCCCTATACTGAGGATGCCTAAGCAACCACAAGATTAAGCAAAGGTTTTAAGTGGTGCTATATCAGTGGAAGTTGAGATACTTGGAATAGGAGAGGGTTTTTAGGTTTAGCAATATTGGAAGTTTAATAGAGGGACTTTTGTTGCTATGGATACCCACCCTCTCTATAACTTGAACAATCAATGCTTCATCCACTGATCTTTTTTCAACTTGGGTTATTAGATAGGACCCATCCATGGGTCTTGACTTTATCATTGCAGAATAAGTTAATTTTAGTTTAGATACTTAAACCTTAGTAACTTTTAGATAATGTTTTTATTTATTTGATAAGGAGATAAAAAGAAACAAACATCCTACCAATAGCAAAGTGTTGGTTTTTATGGTTGAATAAGAATAGTGATGTGGCTTTAGACAAAGGTTGATAGTTTGGAATTAATGCTACTCTTGGATACTGCAGTTGCACATTTTGAATGCTAGATTCTGATTTAATAATGGTTGAAACCATTGTTTTGATTGTCATTTAATATATATCAATATTAGCCAAGGTTCTTAAACTATTCTCAAATCATTTTTATAATTTATAAATGTCCAAATTTACTTTGACAAATTTTATTATTGATGGGTGGATTGAACCCCATTTCTGGCCTTTACTGTTTAACTTGTTGCTCATTTCAATATTGTTTAACAAAGTATTTTCACATGGGGTTGCCCCAAGTTTCAGATTTTTTCATCTAGGGTGGCTCCTGGTTGAAGCACATGTTTATTGAGGTAGATAATTCCTGTTGCATTGAGTTTGTTGACATTTTTATATCTAAACAAAACTTTTAGGTATCCTGCATATGGTGGACTGCATATTTAAAAACTATGTAAGTTATGATTTGGGAGTAGCTTGTGGGGTAAATATGGTAAGTGAGGAAGTACAGCAACTACCCATCTCTCATCTAGTTATACCCTAGTCCAGCAATCTTTATGAATAATGGCTCTAGGTTTGAGCCTTTTTTGTCCTAAAGATATGCATGACCTGGTCCAGCTTGAAAAGCATTATCAATAATCATTATGCAACGCTTTTCAGGCCTGATCCTCCCAACAATATAATCCTATCCTCAATATAAATTATAACATTGTTTAATATATCATCATAGAGTCAAGTTTCATATCCTTCTGTTAAACTTGTGTTTGATGTAGCATGTCTTCAGACAGGTTTATCTTATGGTTTATCAATAACTGCTCCAGGCTTGACATGTAGTTGTAATGGACAAAAACGTCCAAGTTTTTAACTGCCATCTTACCTTTGGATTGGCAGATTACGCCAAAGATTGTCTGATATGAGGTTCCCTCAAGGTAATCGTTTTAACTCATCATACTCACCAAATTAACCTTGGATTTAGGAAAATTCAAAATGAGAAAGATGTACACAGGTAAGCAAGGATTCAACCCTGAAATTATCCTTTTTTTATTTGTTTTGGAATAAACATGCTGACAACTTTAAAATCAATAACATAGGGCACCGCAAACAACACAGGAAAAAAACCAGAGTATTTGGCAGATTAGTTTGCCGCCAAATACCAACTTTTTTGTTAAGGATACAAACTTAGGTTTTCTGCAGGATGCCATTTAAGACAAGGCAAGAGCAGCCCCAAGGCCACCAGAGAGACCCACATGAGGCTGGGAAATGACAAAGAGAGAAGATTCTGAACTGAGTTCAGAATCATGTGGGCCTGACCATTTAAGGTCACTCTTCCAGAGAGCCCCTTCACACTTTTCTTTGCACCCCAAGGGGTGTAAATAATAGCTTGGGAGGGCACAGCCCAGCGCCAAGCCCACATGAACCTCAAAACCAAAAAGCGCTTTGAATCAATATTTTGAAATCTAAATCTTGAGTTGAAATGTAACAATCAGTTTAACCTTGTTGGGATTCTCAACAGTTTAAATGAAGCCTCAACTTAAGGCTTGAAACTTGTTACTTATTTTGGGCAATATCAACCTATATTTACTGTTATTAATCTACCAATTGATTTTGTTGGGTCTAAAGCCCAAAATCATTATTAACTTTGATTTACTTAGCATCGTCCAAATTCAATTAATATTGGATGAAGTTGAGATAATTTAAGCTTTTCTTTCTTGTAACAATCACTTTAGTTACTACGATTTGATTTGAACAGCAAATTTGGATAATCACACACAGGAAAGATGGGTGACTTTAATAACAAAAATAATACAACATGGGCGAGCGTTGTGGCAAGCAGTGCGCTTAACGGTGCAACTAAGGGCAAGAAACGCCCTGGAGGGGACCAGGAACTCAATCTGCAAAGAAATTGCAAACTCAGACACTGTCTGGGTTTATGGTATTTACTGTAAAGCACGCGCAATACATGTACATTCAATTCAACCAACCTTTGTCAAAGGTGGAACACGGGATCAGACTCTTCCTTGGGGATGAGTCACTGACCCTGTGGGAGAAAACATGTGAGGCACAGCCCTCACTTTTCCCTCACATGGTGTATGTAGCCACCAACAACATGGGCCACAGCTGGATCAATATTGGTTTTGAAACAGCTGATGAAGCTGATGCCGCAGCAAAAATTTGCTTGGAAGTTGCCCTCCCTGAGAGAAAAAAATTGTGTGCACCGCGCGCACCAGATGGAACAAAGTGAAAACTTTGTTCATCTCCTTTGACTCGCTCCCCACCAACCTTCCTCATAAGGTAATTGAGGAGGAGCTCTGCAAAGGTCTTGTGGCCTATGGAGAAATCCAACAACTCAAATTACAGCAGTTTTGCTTAATGCCCGACCTGTGCATGGGCAAAGCTATTGCTGTAATCAACCCCTTCCCAGAAGTGGAAGAGGATTTATCCAGAATTCTCCACGCAGTAGAATTTCACTTTGCAGATGGGGGCCAGTTGGCTGCATTCTGAGTTACACTGGAACGCGCACCACCCATTTGCAACCACTGTGGCTCACTGGGCCACAAGGAACATGCATGCCCTGTAAAAGAGGGCTTAATGGAAAATGATTTTTGTGAAGAAGCTATGGACAAAGATAATGAAAACTTCGCCAAAATGACTGATGGCCACCACCCATTCTGCTGGGGTGAAGATGGACTATACTCCATCGTGGACCCAGTTACAAGTAAACAGTGTAAAGCAGCACAAAAAGCCCGCAAGAGAGCAGCGGCTGAAGGTGGGGCACACGCGGAATCTGCCATTAACCATGGACAAATTCAGGAGGATATTTCAGATATTCACCAAACCAACCAATAAGAACAATATGCCCAGGTCGAAAATTTTCACAGTAACCAGACTGAGCCACAAAGCGTCATCAGTCATGCACATACTGAGGAACAATGCAACTGCAATTTGGGTGAAAATGCGGTGCACAATGCAACAAAGTTGAACCTCAAAAATATAAAATCCAATCAACAACCTGCATCAAATCAACATGAGACCTGTGCAGGAAAAGTTGATGCAAATGCAAAAAACCGCAATTCCCTTGAATCATTGGGTCAGATCAAGGGAACCAACAATGGCAGTGAAAGAGTTGGAGTACAGATGTGGAGCATGGCCAAAATGAGCCGTGGTGGGATAGGACCAGAGGGTCCTCCCAACTGCTCCTGAGGCGCCATGGGCACCTCAGTGTCAATAGGGATGTTAAACATTGCGGGAGCCAGGGCTCATATGTCCCAAGCCAAAAAGCTGGCATTCCTGCGAAAACCTCTTGTAGACATCTTGGCCATCCAAGAAACCCACTGCCTACAAGGGGAAGAAGAATCCTGGTCAACCAGGGTCGCACCATCACAATCAGTATGGATGTCTCACTGTGGGGTGATAGTCCAAAACAACAAAAAATTTAAAATTACAAATTCATCATCACACTTGCATGGTCGAGTCCTGGTAGCAACAATCACATGCCAAGATGAAATAATTTTGTTAGCATGTATCTATGCACTGTGCACTGCAACTGAGAGAAAAAAATTTTTTGAAAAAATTTCTACTCTCACCCTCCCACCAGATATCATCATGTTAGGCGATTTCAACTGCTGGGATAACCCCAATACAGATTGATGGCCTAATCCCAGGGGATACCCACCTGGACACATTGAATATCACACAATGAAGGCATCTCTTGGCTTACAGGATGCTCTTCCCCCCAATTCACCAATCCTTCCCCATATGACAAGACCCAACATATATGAGGGACTGCTCATATCGATGAGTCATATTGACCACATCCTCATCCCACAATCCCACCACTCAAGAATCTCCAAATTTACAACAAAAAAGATCAATTTTTCTGATCACCGATTAGTTATGGTGCAGTTAGCACCAACCCAATCCCACACACAGGTGTTGCCTTGGAGAAAGCTTCACCCAGAAAATATAAAATTGCCCAAGATATCTGACTGGGTTGAAAACAAGGCTACAAACCCAGAATTCACAGCCCCATTCACTTTGGATCCCATTGGAACATGGGAAAATTTCAAAAAAAGATTTAATCAACAAAACCTGACATATTGCATCACACAAGTACACCGCGGACACAGCCACAATCAAGCGTACCTTGGCAGAACTAGACCACCTGGAAATAAATACTCTGAGATCTGGCTATAGCCCTAATTGGGGATGCAAATGGGCAGAAATTTCAGCCCAACTTAACAATCTCATCTTTGAACACCAACACAGAATCAAAGTATCAAACAAAGGTAAGTTCATAAAGGAAGGCGAAACCTGTTTGACATACTTTTTCCACCAATTCCACTCCCGCAGAAACCAGCCCACATGCACACAGGTCTGCAAGACCAATGGCACTGTGGCAACTGACCCTGAGGAGGTCAAGGCGGAAGTACACCGCTATTACACCAAATTATATCGTGATATGCCAACAGATCCACAAAAAATTAAAGAATTTATTCAAACTGCCAAGATACAAAGTACACCACCAAATTACAATATACTATCCCTTATCACATGGGAGGAGCTTTGGGAAACAATTTGCGGGGCACCACATAGGAAATGCCCAGGGCCTGATAGGATACCCTACGAATTTTACAAAAAATATTTTCAACAAATTGCCCCCCTCCTATTGGCGTCAATGAACCAGAGTTTGTTGGAAATAACCTTGTATAAAAAGGGTGACAAGTTGGACCTGGCCAACTGGAGCCCAATTGCACTCTCCAACACTGACACACAAAAATTCTAGCAGCTAGATTAGGCGCAATTGCATCTGACGTTTTATCACCCAACCAGTTTGGGTTTATACCAGGGCGTTCAATCTGGAACAACATACACCCTGTTGCAAACATTTTCCAATCCAAAGCAACTGGTGCCCTGGTCTTCTTGGATCAGGAAAAGGCGTATGTCCATGTTAGCTGGTTATACCTAAAAGGATGTCTACATGCCTTCAAACTCCCACCAAGATTCATAAAATGGGCGATGCTCCTAACAGAATCTGCAACCATGGCTGTATGCGGCCCTGGATTCCTAACAAACAATATCAAACCACACAGAGGGATCAAACAAGTGGATCCCCTCAGCCCACTGCTATACAATTTCAGCTTTGACCCACTCCTCCAAGTAACTGACTCACGTCTCATGGGGATAACCGCACAAGGACAACCAACAGTCAAGATACTGGCCTTTGCAGATGACTGCGTAGCAGGTATAGCAAACAATGAAGATGTCAGACAGCTGGAACACACTCTAGAGGAATACTCCAAGGTGAGCAATGCATCGCTCAACAAAAGGAAGACAGAAATTATCCTCTTAGGCAAATACACAAACAATTGGGCCACAACATCAGAACCTCACACCAACACTCGAAGAAAAAACCCAATTATTTTACCCTTTGCAACACCTCCCACCACCACTCCTGTCTGACACCTTGGAATCTGGCTAGAATCAGGGGGATATGCTAATGAGACAATGGAAAGTAATCTGTTACAACGGGTATCCAAACGCGTAGCCTCCCTCAAGGGGAGAACCCCAGGACTAACAGGACGAGTTACAGTTGCTAACTCGCTCATTCTCCCAATACTGTGGTACCAGGCCCATGCGATAGCCTTCTCACCTACCTTTATAACCTCAATTTGCGCGCTTATCCAGGGCTGGCTGTGGCCTGGCTCTCACCCTCCTATACGGATGGAAACACTATTTGGTCCACGCTCAAGCATGGGAGGCATGGGACTAATAGATTTTGAGAGCCATGCCAATCACATCCTAGGTACCTGGATAAAGGAAATCTTTGCTCCAGACCTCCCGCAACAACATTGGTCCAGAGCAGCAAGGACTAACTTTGCACAGGCGCTCAAATTAACCAACTCACATAGTCCACCCAGACTACTTTCATACCTTGCCAAGCACCCTACTGCAACAGGTCCGCATGGAACCTCCCCTCATTTCAAACATATCCTCAGAACTATCCGCCATATGGGATGGACCATAGAGAACATGGGTATTATACAGGGAAGGGGACGACTCAGCCCCCAATTCAAATTAAGAAACCCAGAAAATCACCCCAGAGGAATATGCTCGCAGCAACCCCAAGCATAGCTAGGATAGAACACCTAGATATGCTGGACATTCCCTATGATTTAACCACACAGAAAGCAATGTGGAAAATGACACACCACTCACTCCTACAACCAAGGATAAGAGAAAACGCCTGGCGCTGTTTGAGAAGGACCTATAGGATGGCGGACCGCTCCAACTCCCTCCATAAAACATGTGCAGTATGTGGAGGGGAGGGATCCCTACATCACCGCCTAGAAACATGCCCCCCAACCAAAGCTATATGGCAGGAAGTCGCACGCCTGCTCAAGATTCAAAACGAACAGGAATTCTCAATATCAAAAAGTCTCTTTGCGCTCCAGATTGAGTCACCAATCCCATCTACCCTCCGCTCCCTAATAATACCCATTGCAATGTGGACAATACACACAATTGCATTAGATGCGTTCAAGGGCACGGTCCCAACCATTCATGGGATTAATAACAGATTCCATGTCCACTTACTAGAGCACTTCCAAGCCTGGCCCTATGGATATATGAGACCAAGACAAAAGCGCTCATATAATCATGGTTCCCACTCTGGTTCCTCCACACAGACCCTTTCCTTCACACCTGCTCCATAGCAGTTGAAACCCCCTCAGAGTAGTGCACCAACCCCCATAACTGGCAGTCCCGCTGGCAACAGAGGTAACTTGAGTACCCTGGGGTGCCCAATTTTTATATTTCTTAGTTATTCTCTTAGTTTCACATATATTTGGTAATGTCTGTCCCCTGGTCGGCTTACCTTGGTTAAATAAAACTTGAGATAATTTATCAAACTGCTCCACTAATTGATAATCCTGGCTGATAAACTATCACACCTACATTCTACCTTGGAGTTGACAAATCCCTTATTTCACTGTTATCTCAAACATCACCTTATCTTATGAGTACTTTATCTGTTACCTACTTCTTTTTATCTTTAAAAGATTTAGGATAATATTTCCTAATCTATTCCCAGTTCTAACAGGGCTTGCGCTGATCATTCCTTATATCCCTTATTTTACTAGCACTATTTAAGGTGCAGTTCTTTACTCAATAAAATAACTTTTACACTTTTACCTTTAATTAGGCTCTTTTTTAAAGTTCACTCTTTGTTTTTGGGACCTCTGAACCAGTGTGGTTAAGTTCCTAACTATTGACTTTTGGGACCGCTGAACTTGCCAAGGTTAAGTCCTAATTATTAACTATTAGGACCTCTGAACCTGTTGTTAAGGTTAAGTCCTACTCTCACCTGTCCACCTCAGCAAGCTTCTAAGGACCCACCTTCAGACCTCCCTCAGTCCCAACAAACCTGACCATTACAATAGTGTCATGTCTCATGGCATGATTTTAGAGTAGACCATAAGGAAAAGAAGGAATTAAAGAAGGTATATGAGTCAATTTGGCCTCCTCGCTGACCTCAGATACACTGTGGATCAACACTGGGTTAAGTCCAGGAAGGCCCATATTAATTCCCAGGAGTTGAGTGATAAGGTTTGGGATATTACATCAACAGCACTAAAATTTATCTGCTATAGTTTGAACAAGTATGTTTATTACATTTAATCCTCATCAAGGATTTGATTCATTCTCCAAGTTTAATATTACTAAAAGAGAATTACAGCTTGTGACAAAATCTTAAGTTTTCACATATTCAGTTTATAGGACTACCATAGAGTGAAGTTTCTTCTTTTTCCAGAATTGAGTTAAAGTTTTAGAAAATTTATCAAGGCCAACCTCTCCAAGTTCCCTTGTAGTTTTTTTCTGACCAATCTCTCCGTTAGTCATCTCTTCTGCTTATAATAAAACTAATATTATTTCTTTATAACATGATATCATTTTCTGGCCTTACCATCTACCTCTACATGGAGGCATACCATTTTATATGTATAAGTTATGAAAAGGTTGGCCTCTTGCAAATTGGGGGTTTTCTGATTTTCATTAATTATTTTAGGAAGATATATACACTCTTTTAACATTAGATGACCAACCTTATTATTATACTTATGGAAAATTATTGTATGGGGATATCTCATAGCAGTAATGGATTTTGTTGGCTGGTTACCATACTCACTATGCTTCTTACTGCGGCATTAATGTTTGTTCTGGTGGTAGACCAGCTCAGCATTTTGTTTTTTACTGCCATGGGAGGGCTCCTGCCCTTCCCACATATACTTGGTGGTCTTGGGCCTTTCAATGCCCTGCTGCACTAGCTTCTAGTACTTCTTAATTTTCTATCAATTTTAATATAGGAAACTCTTACCTGCCCTCTCTTGGCGTTGAGTTGCAGTGCTGTTTTGCACTCATTGCCATTGACTGGGCTTTATAGTTTTTGGGATTCAGTCTAAAGTTTGGAGATGATAGAAGGTTTGAAACGCCTTCTGGAAGCTGGGTAACATGTTTTTCTTCCTTTCAATAGTTCTATGTGCTTTTTGCACCCAATCAACTGGGCCAATTTTGGGGTGTCCTATTTTTACATATATCTTGGTTGGGTCCAGGACCTACTTTGGCTTGACATTGTCAGAAGATTATTGTCCAAAAGAAGCGTAATAAGCCAGTCATTGAACACTCAGGTATGGTGGGCTCCTTTTGTTTCCTCCAATCTTATTATTAGCGCTCTTCTTTGCAAATTCCACACCCTAACTGAAGAGTGTCAAGTAATTTGGATGGAAGTTCTTCAACAGTGTCAAACCCTATAATACCACTTTTGAAAACACCAATTCTCCTAGATCTCTTTCTGCTAAGCATCACTTTTCGAAAATCAATTCAGCCTGAAATTTAGCTCCACTAAAGAGATTTAAGAAAACTATTAGCAAATATGGCAGGAAACCCCGCAAAAGAACCCGCAGGCTATGCCAAACGAGCCAGCACCACCCCCAAACGAAGCAACCCTCGGTTACCCACCTCAGGGTCAACTAGAATCACCCGCTCTCAAGCAGCAGCCATGAAAGCAGGCACCACCCCCAACCTAGAGCTACTCCAACTAGCGCCAGTTCACCTGATCGCACTTCTGCAACGTGCACGCCTAACAGCTCTGTGTGCGCTGCCTCCCACCAACCCGCTGGGCCCCCTCCAACCAAGGAGGCCATCACCCACGCTGTTTTAATGGCGTCTGCTCAGTTGAATGCAACTCAGCCCATCCAGGCATTCACCTCCCCCATTGTGTCAGCTAATTCAGCCCCATCTATTATTGCTGACGCCGTGTTTCTGGATCCCTCCATGAGGGGCGATACCCAGCTACCTGGGCCCCAAATCCTCAGATGTAAGGTTGGATTAGCCGCACATTCTGGTTCACTAAGCACCAAATTGGGACAATCTACTCTTCCCAATGAGGATTCAAATGGTTCGGATTTTGGAACTTCACACCAGTTCCAATCTCACTCGTCCCATTTAAACCCCGTAATTGGCACTTCTCAAGTTGGCACTTTATCTCAATATGCTGAAAACGACCAAATCACCAATCAGCCAATGAGTTTTGCCCACGAAATCACAGCAAATACTCGGGCTGAATTTACCCAAATAGATTGGGATGGTGATGAAACATCTCTCCCTCCTCCCAATTGGCTGGAGTTAACTCCAATCTGGATGGGACTCCCCAATTTAGCGAGGCCCAACAATCACCTGACCCCCAAACCCTCGGATGTAAGGTTGGATTAGCCGCACATTCTGGTTCACTAAGCACCAAAATTGGGACAATCTACTCTTCCCAATGGGGATTTAAATGGTTCAGATTTTGGAACTTCACACCAGTTCCAATCTCATCCAATCTCACCCGTCCCATTTAAACCCCATAATCGGCACTTCTCAAGTCAGTACTTTATCTTTATATGCTGAAAACGACCAATTTACCAATCAGCCATTGAGTTTTGCCCACAAAATCACAGCAAATACTCGGGCTGAATTTATCTAAATAATTTGGGATGGTGATGAAACATCTCCCTCCTCCCAATTGGCTGGAGTTAATTCCAATCTGGATGGGCATCCCCAATTTAGTGAGGCCCAACAAACCGCCCCTCAATTTAATATGACGCCAGCAACTGCTGTAACATTCCAGCAACAAGGGAACTCCGCAAACTTGTCCAAACCACCAGCTCACACTCAACCTGCAATTGCAGCCCAAAGCAAACACAAACGTACCAAAGGAGCCACTGGGGCGTGGCAAAAACCTCTGGCACCAACGCTACCCAAAGCTAATCCCCGTGAAGTGGCGTTTATTGCTGATGTTAAGAAGAAATGGGCCGAAACTAGAGCGCAAAAAGCTCTACCTCGCTCAACCCTCTCCCACGCAATTCGCCTTTATTATGGGCATAACCCTGTTGAATTCTATACAGAGGATTACTTCTCATACTTTGCAGCGATTGCGGAGACATTCCCAATTAACACCACCAACCATGAATCAGTGGAGGGCCACTATATCGATGTGGGCTTCACTGAAGCTGCCCTTGCTGACCATGCTGCCACCCTCCAAGTCATTATTCCACGCGGATCTCTTCGCATCTCCCACACACGCTCTCACCTGGAGAAAATTTCATGGGTTACTTTTTCCAACCTACCAACGACTGTTGATCCTGAGTCTCTTAAACTGGCACTCCATCGTGGTTTAATTGAGTTTGGGTCTGTTCTTTCAGTGGACTTTAGCGTCCCCTCTTACTATGCTCCCACTCAAAGAGCTCGCACTGCTAGGGCGTCGTTCATCCCCTCCCCCACTGTATCCCGCAACATTGAGATTATTCCTCGTGTGGCGGTAGTTGGGGCATGCCCTGGGATCTTTTTTGTCGACCCTGATCAGGCGCGCCCCCGGTGTTCATGGTATAACGCCCTTGGACACTTGTATAGTGGCTGCACAGCTCGAAAACAAGCCCTCTTAGCCACCGCCCAGGGGCCTAAACCAGGCCAAAAACGATCCCACGTGGCTGCAGCAGCAATTCCACAACCCACAAAATGGGTTCCCGTTCAGGACCTGTCCCCTGAGGCCTTACACCTAGCAGTTGAAACAGCTAACCCCACTATTGGTATGGGATACTTTCGCGCTCATGCCCCCCTTCCAATGGGAACCCCTTTAATCTCCCATAGTCAACTCCCTCTCTCACCAAGCGCAAGGCATCTCCCACAGGGTGCCCCTCGTCAGCCACCCCACCACCAGGGCTCCGCGGCACCCCCACCAACATCCACCAGCGATTTATCGCATCAACCCTCAGCTCCCAATGGAGCTATGCCCACCAGCATGGACTGGCAACCCGCGGCCTGCGGTATAAGTGCCACCTCAAAGAGTCCTACCCCAACCCCACAGTCCATTTCGCGCGGATCCTTTGCAGTTTTGGAGGAAGTGAATATGGACTCAGACTCATCAAATGGGGACACCGCGGAGGTCACCATTGAGCACCCTCAGGTCCTTCCCTGCAACGGAGTGGGGGCAGCATCCTAGTCTGGCTTACTGGGTCCTCCGCCCCCCACCCTCTCCTTCCCCTCAGAACCCTCGACGCTCCTCACGGATTGCAGCTAATAGTCAAGCTAAAGGACTCAAAACTAGCCGCCTCACAGCAGCAGGTTTAAGCGCTGGCAACCCCCCAGGACATGGAGGGGAACAGCTATGAGTCCCCATGGCAGCACCCTGGCCCTTCAATCCATCAACGCAAATGGGTTGCGGGATTTTAAGCGGAGAGCCCGCCTCCTCCGAAACTTCAGGTCAGCACAAATTGACATCGCTGCTGTCCAGGAGCCCCATATCCTCCCCCACGAACAATCTGCATGGAATGAACAGTTTGGAGGCAACTCCTTCTGGACAAACCATGCCGCCCTTATTGTTTTGAATCTCCGGGTTAAAACCCATTCTTTTTCACAATATCTAGGTGGCCGCCTCATACTGGCCAAACTCACCACTCCTGACTTCTCCTTCTTCGCTGCAAGCATCTACCTGCCTAATGCAGGTCAGGAGCAAAATCGGCTCTTGGAAGAGCTCCTCCAACTCAATCTCCCACGGAATATAGTCCTCTTAGGAGATTTCAACACAACCATAAGTCGCGTCCATGACTCTTACCCCTGCAGCAAAGGAACGCCCTGGATCAAGTCGCCTTAAGGATTTCCTTCGCCTGAGTGGCTTTATAGATGCGCTTCCACCCTCCGCGTCTGGCCTAGGTTGAATGACTAGGATCCAGTATGATGGAGGAGCTTTCCAGTCAGCATCACGCATAGATATGGCACTGATTGGCCCCCTGCTAATTGGCCGCGTCTCCTCCCATCTCTCGTGACAACCATCTGAGTGATCACAGGTCACTCACCGTTGTCCTCACCACCACACTTAGACCGTCGCGTAGGTTCTGGCCTAGGGTTGCCCCAGCTCTTCTCAACAACCCCTTCACTAAGGAGAAGCTGTCTATGATCATCCGGGAGACTCTCACCTCCCCCCACCCCACCTGCTTGACCACAAGGCTAGATGGGCGGTGACCAAGGAGGGCATCACCCGCGCTGCTTACAACTGTGCCAAAGCCCAGATGACTGCAGCTCGCGCCAGAGTCAAAAGGGCGGAAGCCAGAATCAGACATTTAGAGCGAAACTGCCAGCCTTCGCCCTCTCCCAGATGGTTGGAAGACTGGGAAGCGGCGCAGGAGGCACTCCGCTTGGAGCTCACACTGCAGGAAGAACGGGCAGCAAACTTTACAACATCTCGTTACTATGCTCAATGGGAACGCCCCACCCGCTTCTTCTTTCAGAAACAGAAAGCCCGGTCAACAGCGCAGGATATTACTGCACTGAAGATTGGCACTACAACCACTTCAGATAAGGAGGAAATCACGCAGGAACTACACCGCTTCTACTCCAGCCTCTTCCATGCCACCCAGGTGGACCCATCGGACATCCAAGACTTCCTGTGGCGGGCTCCAGAGCCGCCCATTGACCCACGGGCTGATGAGGCTCTACTGGCGCCTATTTCCATCCAGGAGGTTATGGAAACTCTTCTGAAATCCCCACGGCTTAAAGCCTCAGGCCCAGACGGAATACCCTTTGAGGTGTACCTTCTGGAACCTGCAGTGATAGCCAGAACCCTCCGCGACCTCTTCGCTGCACTCTTGGTGAATGGCGAGGTCCTCCCCGACTCCAGAGGCTCAATCACGACCCTCATTCACAAGAAGTCAGACCGTGAGAACCTGGCGAACTGGCGCCCCATAGCGTTGATCAACACAGACCACAAGCTCTTCACGAAGCTTCTGGCCAACCGCATCACCAAATGGGTGTCACCTCGCCTCTCCCCATCCCAGCACGGTTTTATTCCGGGGAGGTCGTTATGGGACAACTATAATGACCTTCACGTGACTTTGACTGCTAACTCTCGTAAGGTGAATGGCTTTGTGGCTCTCCTGGATATGGAGAAAGCATTTGATCGGGTAGCCTGGAAGTATATTGATGCTTCCCTGGCCCGCTTCCATCTCCCACCCACAGCTAGGCGCTGGATATCAGCGCTCTATGACCAGCTCCACACCAGAGTCCTGGCGCCAATGGGTTTTACAGTGGCAGTACCAGTTGGACAAGGTCTCCGGCAAGGGGACCCCCTGAGCCCTATCCTTTTTAACATCACCCTTGACCCCCTCTTGGCCTCCTTACAGGACAAGCTAACAGGGATTCTGGTCCCAGGTAAAGCCCCCACACGCACCATGGCATTTGCAGATGACACTGCCATTGCATTTGGCTGCCCTGGGGATGTTGCCCTCGCTGCTGTGACCATTGAGAGGTACACCAAGGCGTCCAACGCCATGGTCAACACCTCCAAGACAACAGTTGTACAGGTCGGCTCCCCCACCTTCCCCCCACCATTTGGTATTGAACCTGAGCGCGGTACCTTCCGTCACCTGGGCGTTCTCACCAACCAACAAGAAATTGCGCTAAAAGACAATGAGGACTTGCTCCTCGCAGCAGTTAACTCCAGGATTGCCAGCTGGAACCGGTGGCACATCACCCCCAGGGTCGAGCTCTGATGGCCAATGTGTTCCTCCTCTCCAAAGTCTGGTTCCTAGCGCACGTCTGCCCATTCACAGATGCCTTTTATACGCGGCTCAATGTACTCCTCCGCTGTTGGATCTGGGGCTCAAACCATCCACCAATGGCCCTCTCAACCATTGCCTGACCCTGCAATGAAGGGGGCCTAAGGCTTCTGGACACGCGATCCCACGCCACCACAATCTTCCTGAAGTTCCTATGGCCAATTGTCTGCTGGGACGCGACCCCCATGCCCCAATGGGCGCCCGCCCTCCGCCAGTCAGTGTCAGCAGCTCTGGGTCTTCCTAGAGCATCTCTGACCTCATTAGGGGAGTGGCTCACAAACCACCCAGGCCATCGCCTAAAACCATCCTCATCCCCCTACTGGAACCAGGCTCTCCTTGCCCTGAAACGAGTAGGCGCGCGGATCCACCATGCCTTCCCATACAGAAGGGAAGGCCCTGGCCTCAGCCCCCGTCGCCATGCAATTGTGCACAATGGACAAGTTGTCACAACTCGCCTCAACCCCCAAGATCGTCCTCCCATCCGCCCAAGACTCCTTGAGCTCCTCCCTCCCTCCGTGAGATTTGACCTTAAGGAATTGTGGAAGGACGTCTATCACCCCATCCTGTCAGCAAAGGTGTCCAACACCTTATGGAGGGTGCTCCACTGTTCATACAGGACAGGGGACCGGACTGGCCCTACCTTCCAGCACTGAAGCTGCCCCCGCTGTGTAGAGCCTATTGACTCCCAACCCATCGTTTTTTCACCTGTCCAGGTGTCGCCACATTTTGGCCAAAGGCCCGCGCGCTCCTCCATGCTCAGCCCTGGTCTGGACACCCTGTGCAAGACCTCATGTTTGAGCAGACATTGCCTGGTTGCCACCGACCCATCTGTGTCCTCGCTTATGCCACAGCCATCTGGACCATCCATAACTCCTTCCTTTGTGCTGCCTTTGACCAGCAGGTGTGGACCCTTCCACACATGATCACCCACTTTTGGGTACACTTTGAGATGGCCCTGAAGGTATGCACTATGTCGCCAACCCTCCCCCGCTCAGTTGTCACTGCAGCACGGCTCTGGCGCGCAAACCCCTCCCTTTCTCGATGCCTCCTCCCTCCCCTTCCCTCACCTCAGGCTCTTAGGAGCCCAGGCGTAATTCAATAAACATCGATGAATCCCCCTTGGGTTGGGACCATCTAGTACTAAAAAAAACACCAATTCTCCTTTAATAATGGAGGCTTCTTTTACTTCCATACCATCCTTTTTAGGCAAACTCAAGGGTTGAAATAGTTTATCCCCAGTTTATTAAAATTTGTTTAGATATCTAGCCGCAAGGGCTTCACTGGCCTGACACCTATAAATATCACCCTGGAAAACAGTTATTTTCTTCTGAAAATGAGATAACTTACAAAGTTTTACATCATTTCTGGTAAACCTTAAAGGTCAACAGGGGTATAGCCTTAAGCTACTAATTAAAACTTTTCAAAAATTTAGCTGAGGTTTTTTATCTGTGACAACCCCTATTTATAGCACCCTTGGAGACCTATTTCTCTTTTAAAAATGGTGGCATTTTCCAGTGCCATGCCTTTTCTCTTGGTAAAACTTGAGGGTTGGCAGAGGTCTAGCCCTAACATAAAAAACTAAAATCATCTCATAAACTTACTATTCCAGGACTCCATTTCCCATAAAATGCAAACCCTCACCAAAATGGATTATTGCCATATTGGAAATGGTTAACAAAGGCCAAACGGATATCAAGTTAGAGTTAATACCTCTTTAAACCAAAAATACCATTTTTAACTAACAAATCATAAATTAAAATGAGCTTTTAAAAGCTTTTGCAGTCCAGCCTACACCTAATTCCCATTTATAACATCAATACTGAGAATCATCAGTTAAGTTTCACTATAATTTGCCACAGTCAGGAGGTAGAAATTAATTTGTAAAAGAAATAGGGCAATAGGTATGCTATTGCAGAAATTGTTGCTGGTTATGTTTCGTCAATTTATAAGAGTGGCAAACTATCACACACACTTATTTGACATGAAGAAGCATCCTGGTGGCATTATCATGCCTAAAGCTGTTCCTGCATTTAAATTTGGTTGCAAGTGTCTGTACTAAATAAAGGATATAATGAGTGCTTTTTATTTTCTTTTACATTCTTTCTCTTCAGGGAAATTTAAGACAAGAATTTTGGTAGATACCGGTGCCTCTGAGATTTTTATTGACCAAGACCTAGCTGACTAGATTGAGTTATGATATTTATCTGGTGGTATATTTAGGTCAGGTGCCTCCCAAGGTTATCTCATATTTAAGGTTCAGGGTATAGTTGTTTATTAAGTTGGTAAGTACCACTTGGCTGACCACTTCTTGCATTCAAAAATCTGCTGTACCAAATTATCTTTAGAATAAGCATATGACAAAAATTTGATTCATGACTAAGTGAATGCCAATACCTTGACTATATTCCTGGAAAGTGGGAATAAATTGTGATTTTATTGTCACAAGCAGATACGCTGGGCAATCTACTTCAAAGACCTAATGTAAACAAATTCAGTCTTGCATCTCTTCTAGAGCCCATTTCAGAAGTACACTTATCTTCTTTTTTGGAGGGGTTAGAGTCTTCATTTGATGTGGCTTCAGCAAATGCCTTACCTGATCATTCAGTTTAATTGTGATAACAGACTCATAGTTGACCTGGTTTGCACTTTTTCCCCAATCTACCCTTTGACTATGGTGGAAGAGGCAGCGTTAGATGTTTGAGTTACAGACCAACTATCAGAGGGAGCCAAATTTAAGCATACCTCTCCAGTATGCTCACCACTTCTCTACTTGTAAAGGAAGATGGGTCTTTACGCCCTTTTGTAAATTATGGTATCTTGAAAATGTCACTATACCCAATATGCACCCCATTTCAATGGAGGCACAAATCTTCTGTTATATGAAGAAATACATAGTCTACCCCAAGCTGGATTTTTTGAAAACCTTTAATCAGATCTGCATCAAAAAGAGGCAGGAATGGATCACTGCATATAAAACCAGGAAGGGGATTTATCACATGGATTGTGCCTTTTGGGCTTAATAATGTGCCTACACTTTTTCAAGGTTGTAATGATGTGGTTTTAGGAAAGTTGTTAATAGTATGTGCTGTATCTATATGAATGACATTTTGTTTTTTCTAATCAAAAGAACTATGATATTCACCTGTGGCAAGTAGTTGAGCATTAGAGAGCAGCAAAATTAATGCTATAGGCCAGTTAATGTTTTTAAGTCCCAGGTCATCTTCTTGTGCAACATCATGTTTAACAAAAGTTATATGATCACTCCTGACAAGGAGAAGGCTATTTGTTATTGGCTCATGCCAACCTCAGTTAAGATATTGAGAAGCTTTTTTAGGAACATGTACTTTCCTTAAGAATTTTGCTCTTAACATTTGAGAGGTTTTCTCCTCTTGTATAAGGCCAGAGGAGCGAAACCTCTTCAGTGGTCTTTACATTAGAGAATGCTTTCCAGGCTGTAAAGTACATCTTTCTATCTACATCAGTAATTTACCATGTGGATCCAGTTAAGGAGTTTATAGTAGCAAGCGATGCTTAAAACTTTGCTATTGCTGCTCCTCTGTTGCAAATGGGCGCAAATGGAGTTATGCATCCAGTAGAATATTTCACCCACAAAATGTCGTTACCTGAGTTAAATTACACTGTTTATTATAAGAACTGTTGGCATTAATGAATGCGTTGACTTATTGGTGTCAGCACCTACACGGTTTCTTTTAGCTATTCTGTGTGTATAAAGATTTTGAACTTTACTGTATTACCAAGCCATCATGTCCTGACCCCATGGCAAACTTGCTGAAATGTGACCCTTGCTCAGTTTGTGTTCTCATATGATTTTACAAAAGATAAAGAAAACGAATTAACTGATGCTTTAAGCTATAAATCAGCTTAGCTCCTGACCAAAATGAAGTGGAGCTACGTAACACCCACCTGGTGAACCCCATGGTAAGATTATATCTAAGCAACCAGCTCCTAGCGCTTGCAATTCTGTTCTTGCTTCTCTGGAAGATCTAGAGAGGAGTATCATATGTTCATAAAGGTCTTCACCTCACAATCTTTTTACTTTCAAATATACCCAAGTTCTAACCAAATGTCATTTGAACCAAGATAAGTTAATCAGGGTACCATATAAAGGTCAATATGTTATTATTATATGGACACTAAATGTAAGTTCTGGGGAGCACCCCCTTAATCTCAAAAGGGGTAAACATCCCTTTGAAAACAAGAAGTGGAAAAAGACTGACCATCCCCTAGCCAACCGGGGCAACCTAGCCCATGTTGTTGATTGAGGTGTGTGACAGTCTATCCCCTGAAGATTAGGTCATTGCCACTCTTTTCAACACTAAAGAGTTGGTGTAGAAAATTAAAGGACTGTGTCAGGAGATGATGATGGCCAGAAGCCATTGCTATCAGGGTGGTTACAGCGCCCCACCTTGACATAAGGCTTCCTCCCTAAATCAAGTCCCACATATAGTGGTAAGTCAATATTGAGTGATACTAAATTGTTTAAATCAACCTTGGACTCAATATTGCCACTCCAAATTCCCTTCTGACCTTCAGTGAAGTTGAGCCCACCTTAACGGTTTAAGACATGCTGAACCCATTTGATTCATAATATGGCTGCTTTTATCTGCCCTGGCCTTGAGAACGCCCTGTTGACCACTGCGCATTTTTTGATGCCTCAAAAGTTGGAATGGCGCCACAAAAATCTTGGTGGATTATTTGAACCAATTTGAATGATCAGATTTGTTATTAAATCAACATTGGTAGCAAATTAGTGTGTTAATCCGCCATTGCTCAATAGCAAAAATATTTCCAGGTATTGATGTACATTTTTTGTATTTTTATACATAGTGAGCTCATAAGTCAGTAGTACCTAACAGGTACTTCTGTTTCTCAATTTTCTTTCATTTCTTCCTTTAGTTTTATATAAATAAATGCACTTAGTTTCTCAATTATCTTTTAAATCAATGGAATTTATGATAATAATTTTCAGCTAAGTGTCTTAATTTTGGGATTACCTGGCAAGTGTTAGTATTCTTCCTATTCAAATTATATCAAATTTTATGGATGGCTGTACCAGATGTATTTTGGCTGTTGCTCTAGATTGTAACTCACCCTGAGTGTCAATGTTTTCTTAATTATGTCAGCAAGCTCAATGACACTTATGGGTTCCCATCAGACGTCTTCACCTTATAATGATCAAGAAACACATGATGAGATAACTATAAGGCATCCTGGAAAGGTGAGACCCCTGGAGCTTATCAAACTCATATATAACTGGAAGGTTTTTTAGCACAGGCTGCTCAGTATAACAAAATGTACCTTGTCTGTAATAGGATGAAACCAAATTGTTAGCCTCTTTCAGGCTTTTTGGTACCAATTTAAAAGGACAAGGGCCAAGTATTTCCCTTTCAGTGGATTTTACATAGAATTGCCTCTCTCTGAGAGGTATGATGGTATCATGGTGGTTTTGGGCTGGTATACCAAGTTAGCCCATTTCATTCCATGTAACACCACAATAACAGCGCTTATATGGGAACGTTATTTGTTTATCTTTTTTTCACCCATGGTGTGCCTCAGGAGATCATTAGTTAATGCGTTCCACAAATCACATCTGTTTCTTAAAGAAATTGTACAACATCCCCCAGATTTGCTGGTGCCATTCTACTGCCTTCTAATATAAATCTGATGGGCAGACAGAATGAGTAAAACAATGTTTGGAAGAATTCATGCAGTGCTATACAGAGGCTGATCATGTGACTGAGCCTCACACCTTTTTTTGGATCAATCTAGCTATAATAACGCCTAGCTTTTTCAAATGGTTGTTCTCCCTTATTCACCAAATAATGGTTATAACTCCTTGTTAAACATAGAACCCAGTAGTTGGTCCAAGGTGGAAGCTGTGGTGGACTACGCTAAGTTCATCAAAAAAGTACACAGGGAGGTAAACACCAATTTTAAGCTGCCATGAAGGATTACAAGGAGAATGCTGATGGTAAAAGAAGGGTAAGCCCAGAGTATAAGGGGGGTCTGGTTGTGTTAGACGCCAGGAAAATTCTCATCAAGAAGCAGTTCAAAAAACTGGGACCAAAGAGGATAGGACCATATTGCCTTTTCAGAAAGGTGGCCCATGCCTCATACCAGTTAGTCTTCCAGAGTTCCAAATTTTTCAGCATTCCATGAGAGCAAGATGAAATGGTATGAGGGTTCTCTTCCTGAGACACCAGAGTCATACCTTGTGAATGGGGAACTGGAGTGGGAGGTGGAGGGGTTGTGATTTCTCATCATATGAAAAGAAGGCAAAATACCTGCTATCTTTATAGTGAGTTTGATGCTACAAATAATATATGGGTTCCAGATTGTAATTGCGCTCATGCTCAGGACTTGATTGCTTCTTTTTTACGAGCGCTTTCTTAATTTCACTTGTCCCAAGCCCACCTCTGCAATTGCAGCCATGGAATTACCCCCATCTTGTAAAAACTTTTCTCTTACTAATGCTCCTGGGGGAGGCGTGGTACCACAGAAACTGGAGGGTAATGCTTTGTCTCATGACTTAATTTCTGATGTGAATTATGAAGACAAGAAGGAATTAAAAAAGGCCAAAGGAGTCATATTGCCCTCTTACTGACCTCATATACACTGTGGATCAACACTGGGTTAATGCAAAATAGCACCAGGTTAATCCATACAAGTTGCATGATGAGGTTTGGGATGTTACATCAATGGCATTGAAATTCACCTATCATAGTTTAATGAAGACATTTTTACTTCTAATTTTTCAAAGGGGTAATAATTCATTCATTAAGCTAGTACTACTAAAACAAAAATATTCAGCTTGTTTCAAAATCTCAAGTTTTTCACATATGTAGGTTACAGGACTACCATAAAGAGAAGTATCTTTTTACTAGTCAGATTTGAGTCAAAGACTCATCATATTGATCAAGCCAATCTTTCCAATTTATCTTAAAGTAGTTTTTGTCTGACCAAAATTCTCTGTTAGTCGTCTTTTTTACTTACAACAGAACTATTATTTACTTACCATGTGAGACTTTTGCTGTCCTCTCCATCTACCTCCTTATGAAGGCATACCATTTTATATGTATTATTTGTGAAAAGGTTGACCAATTGCAAAGTGGGGGGTTTTCCCAGTTATAAATATTTGTTTTATGGAAAGTTATATACACTCTCAACATATGTAGCTTGTCAGAAGAATAACAGCAAATATGTTACACATAATCCTAGGAGATTGAGATGCATCTGCTTCTATCAATGCTTTGCTCAATTAATCATTGTTTTTCACAAGTCCTCTAATCTGGAAATCCTCTTTAAAAAATTTTATGACCATTCCATCAACTGTTGTCAAATCATCAAATTGTGTTAAACCTCTTACTTACTGCAGTATTAGTTTCAGTTAAAAGCATTCATAGCTGTTTGGTTGGATGGTCTAATCCAGATGAGGGCATCACTGGACATAGCTCTTCTTTTTCTGGAAGAATCTTTATCCATTTCATTTACAATTCTTATCTTCGCTATTACCTGTGTGATACTTTGATACTTGGGTTTACATTGGTGTGCATGAAAACTCATACTAAATGCAAATTCTGAAAAAGTGTGAGCGTCATCTCTTAAGGTGCTTGGGTCTGTTCAGCTGCATTTTATGTTGTAAAACATAACTTCTGGCCATTCTCTATGTGGACACTTAGATGAACAACTGCAATTTGCCTCTCATAGATAGAAAAGTATTATATTCTCCACACTACTTCATTGGTTTCATGTATCTCCCCTTTCAAACTATAAAATTTTTAGCACAAAACCTCCACTTATCACATCATACATAGCCATTTTGGATCCCTTATTCATATATTTGCAAGCATACTTGGTTAATTTACAAGATTGACAGTATTCTACATATTTAGCACTAGTGGTGCCCAACTCAAAAGGGGAAGCCACCACGCATCTTTATTTTCAAATGAGCCAAAAAAGGGATTATTAGAAATAAAAAAATTCTAATATAGCCCCTAAGTTACCAGCCTAGGAAACCATATCAGAAGGTGAGGAAGCATTAAGGAAACTTTTGTCCAGCGCCTGCTTTAGCTGACGGACCATGGCGGACAGCATAGGGATTTGGGTATCTGTGACATGTGACATAAGGAGATATAATTGGGGGGGGGGTTTCTTCATTAATGAGGCTGGTGGTTCCCATTGCCTCAACATATTGAGCAAGTTGATGCTCATCAAAAGTGATGAGAGCAGGCACACAAGTAGATGACTTAATGCACTGGTGGGTTTGAGGATAATTGGGGACAAAAAGAATAGTTTTTGCCATAATGATGAAAGCGCGGCTTGCTCCAAAAGCAAGCTCCTCAATTTTATATTTTGCATCCTCATCAAAATTATGGGGAAAAATCAGTATTCTACATTTATATGCGTATTGATACCTTTTAATAAATGAGAACAATATAGAATTATTTATGAATTATCCACAGAAACTAAAGATCCTTGAACATTGGTATTTGTGGTAGTTCTCTAACTTGTGAGCTTCTACAATACTGCAGCAAATACTATTCTGCCCTGAAACAGTTGAGTTTGATTTGATCATTGCATATTGGCTCAAATTCAGATTTTCTGAATCTGAGCCAATTCATTTTTAAAAGATTTTTGGTTTGATCATTTTGGGCGCTGGGTTGTGCCTCACCCAAGTTGTACATTAGGCTTGTGTGAGCCTAATCAATAACTTGGGTGAGGCCCCCAAAGTGCTGCCTTTATAAGGCATGCCTGCCCATTCTGAAGTTCACTTCAGAATTTTCACCCTAGCATGTCCCTTTCCTGGGGAGCATTGTTAGTTGCTCCCCAGATGAGATCTGGTTGGAGGGTCATTTTATTATCCATAAGAAATAAAGGTTGTTTCAGGGTTCACATACCTCACTTACCTGTTGGTCTTTTCCCTTGTCAAGGAGTTTTTCATGTATGTTGGGTTTGGACCAATCCCCCAGAGGATTTGGCATAACCAACTAATAGTAGGTAAATGTTTGGCGCTGTCAGTGCCCCAAACCTCTCCCAACTTGGTAGGCTGCTTCAGTTTACTATCAATGCACCAAAGTATTGTTCAACTATATAGCGGTCAGAACTTGTATTTTATCATCTGTTACATTATTCTGAAGTTGTTGTGCGCTACACGCTGCCAATACCCAGTTTGGTCTAACCTCAGTGATCACTTGGTCCCAGTTGTTGAGGAACCAGCACCAGTGGGAGCCAGTGACTGATGGCCAACCCTGGATCTGAAGTGACCATTAGTTTGATTTTCTGGTGGGCCCTTCCGCCCACCAGGGATTTGGAAGCACCAAGGGGACCTGTCCCAGCAAGGCTCCCTCACCTGTGGATGGTTCGCCCAGAAAGGGGTCAGACGTCCAGCCACGCTGCATCGCGCACCCCTCTCACGTTTTCTTGGCAAAAGCACCTTCTGGGCAGGATGGGAAGACCATTGCCAATGGGAGCTCAGGAGGTGCAATACAGCCAAGTGCTGGGCGTGCGGTCTCAGGCCAGGGCCATTCAGCTGCGCTGAACCGCGCATCTCTCTCACATTTTCTTGGCAAAAGTGCTTTCCTGGTCAGGATGGGAAGACCGTCACCAATGGGAGCCTGGGAGGGGGTGCGACACAGCCATGTGCTGGGCATGCATCCTCATGCTGGGTGGACTGATTCTGGCAGCCCAGTCCCAATTCATCCTCACCATTTGTTTTTCCTCAAGGGGCCCAGAGTTTATCTGGGCTAATTTTTGGGGGCTCAAGGCAACTTGCCCCAGAATCCCTCATTGTGGTGGTATTCCGCTGTGAGGATCCTCTTTGTAGAGGGCCTTTCTCTAGTGAGGGGTGATGTGACAGTTGAGTTTGACTCAATTGTTGCATATCAGCTCAAATTTGGATTTTCTAAATCTGAGCCAATTCATTTTAAAAAAAGATTTTTGGTTTGATCATTTTGGGCGCTGGGTTGTGCCTCACCCAAGTTGTACATTAGGCTTGTGTGAGCCTAATCAATAACTTAGGTGAGGCCCCCAAAGTGCTGCCTTTATAAGGCATGCCTGCCCATTCTGAAGTTCACTTCAGAATTTTCACCCTAGCATGTCCCTTTTCTAGGGAGCATTGTTGGTTGCTTCCCAGACAAGCTCTGGTCAGTGGGTCATTTTATTATCCAGAATAAAATAAAGGTTGTTTTGGGTTCGCATACCTCACTTACCTGTTGGTCTTTTCCCTCGTCAAGGAGTTTTTTGTGTAGGTTGGTTTTGGATCAATACCCCCAGAGGATTTGGCATAACCAACCAATAGTAAGTTAATGTTTAGTGATGTTGGTGCCCAAAACTCTCCCTACTCAGTTAGGCTTCTTTGGTTGACTTTTGATTCACCAAAATATTGTTTGACTATACAGTGGTTGGAACTGGGGTTTTTCCTTCTGTTAAATGCCCCATCTTAGTTTCTTTAATAAAATGTTAAAAGAAACTCTACATGCAGAGTTTATTCCCCATGCACAAGAGCAAATATTCTTTCATCTGCAGGGGCTATGAACCATCTGCTTTGTTACAGTACTGAAAGTTCTGTGTCTTTTTCTGGATAATTGAAACCCACAATAATAAAGTCATCAACTCTTTGCACATGTAAGGTATCTCTGATCCAAACCAGAATGTGGTCATAAGGTAATCTGCGCTTCTAACAATATATAGTACGCATAAAACATTAAACTTCATTAAAACTTTTGTCTTTATGATAAGATTAATGAGTACCCTGTGCTTCAAATGAAGTATCTTATTCAAAAATCATGTATACTGGGGGTTTGTACATCTAAAAACTTGTTGTATCGCTGTCCAAAATTTATTGTGCATGAATGTGATGAGGAGTTCAGGTCTACAATAGTTTATCAAATGGGTCATGGTATCCTGAGAATGCTCATGCTTGTACTTGGGACCACTTTAAATCTAGAAGGCAAAATATCAACTGGCCCATGCCATTGATGTTTCTATTATAGATGTTAACGTCCTTTAAATGCGCATAAATCTCTACTATCAGCGTCCTCTGGTTAAGTTAAATATACCTCAGACTTTCTCTCCAATAAAGGCATACATTTTAACAAATAAAATTATGAAACAGCCACTACTTTGCAGTAAATATTGAAACTTTACATTATCATTTAATAATTATAAAAATCTATAGATTAGAAATTTTTCAGGTTTGCATCATTCCTGCAGCTGGGTTTCTTTGTCTAAGCTTAAAATTGTATTTATTTTCTCCCTTCAAAGTATAAATGGATACTGAAGTGCATTATACATTCAGTACATATCAGTAATTTGTTTAATAGTACCGATTCTTTCTTCTGTAACTATGTATCATAATATATGTTATTCTCTAGCCCATTATCACAGACACTTCTGATGTTGTCAGTGCAAATAATTGCCTCTTGTGTTATTTTTTTAGATTTTGCCTGCTAAGATAAACATCTTGTTTTGGACTTATCTTTTCCTTAGATGATTTATAGCTAAAGATGTAAAAAGTTTTCAAAATTCAGCATGTCTTGCAACTGAAGCACTATGCTTTGTCTTATATGTATCACATTCCTAAAATGGTGATGAACTTATTGTGATACATTAACACTAAAATTTACTTTCAGAAGCTAGAATTTTTATTTGGTAGACTCTGTAAGTTCCTAATATGATGGTAGACTTATCCCTGAACCTTAAACAATGGCATAAATACTAGCTCTCTAAATCATTTAGTAATGCTGAAAGTGGTCACCTTAAATCATGAGTTTTAAAATTCTATACTTTTAGGAAATGTTTAATTTACATACAATAGCCAGACAGAGAAGTATGTAAGTGCTTGGGAGGATCCACTGGTAGCATCAGTTGGACATTTCCTCTGATGCAGCACATACTTAGGTCTTTACCTTTCCACTTATTTGCTTCACTAGATTTGCATGTTATAGACATTGATTCTGTAAAGCACATAGTATGAGAGGCATACTATGCTGATGGGTAATAAAAAAGCTGTATATTTTAATAACTTTCTAGATGCATAATACTTCAGTAATGATTTCAGTTCTAATTTTTTAGTCTTATTTTCTTTTTTTCTAAATTCTGCTTATCTTATTATTTTCTCTCTTCACCTACTCTGTAGTTGTCTTAATTCTATATTGAGGTGGATTCCACTTACCTTCTTCTTTGCTGTATTTCTCTTCTATGTTGTTGTTTTGATTCTCTTTCTATAATAGACTTTTCTTCTCTTCTTCTTTGTTACATCTCTCTGTTTTCTCCTTGAGAATTTTAAGCACAATTTTTGAGGAGTCTGCACCATCTTTTTATTATAGTAGAAAATATTATGTTTTATTCAATCTAGAAACTGCAACATAAGCATAAGTGTTAAAAGTATAATTTAAGCAAATAAATGCAAAAAAGTCCTTTCAAAAAATTTCTTAGAAATAAAAACTATAGTTTTATGGGTTATAAAATACAATGAAAATATTGGACCTTCCCATTCAAGCCAAAATACATAATCAGCTGTGTGTGCACTAAAAAATACATTATTCACCAGTTTGCATTAATAACTTGTGAATGAATGCAAAAAATTAAAATTCTAGCTTTAATTTGCATTAGAACCCCTTTCACCCACCTATGGTTAAAGTTTAAAATCTCTGCACTCCATAGATTTTGTATGGCATTGCAAAAACACACTTCCCTTTGTTATTATGGATTAATTATTTTGGTCAAAGATATTTTAGTCCTTATAATGAAGCTTACCTGACATAAAAATAATGAATTCATTGATATTTTGCAGCAAATCTCTGGAATGGTGGTAAATTGTCCTTAGTTCTGGTTTGGTGAGCTGGTGAGGTTTTCAGGCATCCTGGGCAATAATTTAAGAAAATTCTCAGGACAGAGCTTTTAAATCCTAATAGAATAAACTTACAAAAATATTTAAATACTAAAAACTTAAATTTTAATGATTGTTAAAAGAAAGTTTTTATACTTTATTCTTAAGAAAATCAGAACATAAAATTTTCTAGAAACAAAGAAGAAATGATGAAAAATATTAATATAACACAATCAGTTTGATCAGTGTTATAAAGATATCCTAATGCTATTTAACTATCTGACAATGCTTTGATAACTGCTCTAATGACAGAGTTACAAACTGCATTTAGATTTAATTCTATCTAAAATGTAGATCTAGAATTTTCTGCAGCAATTATAAAAAGCCATCTTGTGATCCAAAATTGGATTAAATTTAAAAAAGTACTAGAAACACAGGATTGGTCAATAAACCACTGTCATAGCCTAAAATCTACAAATCTAAAGTGATATTTGTTCAAGGCAGGCTGATCTGGGAATGATATCACGCTAACTAATGGTAAAATTAGGAAATTGAAATTAATGTGAAAGGAGAATAAATCCTGGTAAACTTCCACACACAGTATTATAATAAGCCAAGAACTCCATAGACTGTTTTGACATTTGCACTCTCAGTTTGGGGCATTGGTGCGCAACACCAACATAATCATAAATTGTTTCCTACCAAAGTTTATCTACTGAGAATTCAAAGTAATACTTTTATTTACCAAAGGTAAGCCGACCAGGGGATGGACATTACCAATTCTTGAACAATCTAAAACTTAAAATTAAAGAAAAATAAAGTTGAAACAATCCAGATGGATCTGCTTCAACTGACACAAAATTCAAACAAAACACACCAACCAAGTCATAAGTGAAAACCACTATCCATCCATGACAGTGGTTGAAGGGGTCAGGAGGCTCTTCTTCCTCATCTGTTGTGAACATGTAGTGACACAAAGATGATGGCAATGATGTGGGCACATCATGAAAACGGGGGTCAAGGTAACAAAGGGGTGCTTGCAATTCAATGTGTGCAATAAGAAGGGTGAAAATATAGTCTGCAAGTGCTTTTTCCGCCTTAAGGCATACTTTAGGTAGGGTGGCAATGGTTGCAAGGTTGTTGTGGGTAATGTGGGTCATTGGTCTGAACTTTGCAACTGCTGAAAATTTTTGAACTGTTGAATTTGCCACCTGATAATATTAGAGATGGTCTTTTTTCTGTTTTGGAAGCATGGTACTAGGTAGGATAGGAGGTGGCAGGCCCATAGCCAGTACTGCAACTGATTTTGCAATGGCTTTACAGGTTGGGTGACATTTGGGGGAAGCAACTGCCTCTTCAGGTAGTTGGTGATCACTTTTGAATGGGGTGGCATCAGGGCAAGGCACAAAATGGCACTTTGGTAATTGGGCTGCATAATCACTATTGAGGTATATTTTGAACAGAGGGGGCCCAGCCCATTCTGATTCAGGGATAAACTCACCCTATTCATCAACCTTAACCAAATAATCCCATATATTTTTGGTTGAATTTAATTAGGTTGTTTGCATATGGGTTATCTGTTGCATTTGGCTGGGAGAATGGTTTAGAACTTACTTTAATACACTCTAACTCCTGATTAGTAGGTTCAGGAGAAGAGGTTTATTGAGATAATTTTTGATTGGTTAATTAGTGGTTGCTGTGGCTACCACTTTGGGGGGAAGGGGGAAAGGATAGTGTCACATTCAAGAAATGTTATTGGATTGTCTATGGGATCCTCATGCAAATTGTCAGGTGTGGATGCCATGGCTCATGAGATTGTGATGCAGCACCATTTCAAATGGTCCAGCTCAAAACAGGTAGGGCAACTGGTTTGCCCTCCATCCACTCAAGCCCAAAAAGGATGGTCTGGGGCAGAGAGGATAATGGTGCAAGGAGGGATTAAGAGGGCTATTTCTGTTGATACTGGATGAATAGTTGCAAGGGTGTGGGGGCCTGCAAGGTAAGTAGCTCCATTGGGAACCATGAATTGTACCATGGGATTGGAACCATATTATAATAATCCAGCAATAATTTCTTTAACTAAAATTTCAGGTGGTGGGTGGGTAGGGAGGCCTGAAAACTGAACCACAAGGGTGATATCAGTGGGCAACCAGGTATGAGTAGTTGGGAGGGGGTGCTCTGTTATATCAGAGGGATGGTAGCTGCTACTACAGCATCAGCTTCACTTGAGAAGGCAAGATCAAAATTCTCCTTGAAGGGGTTGAAGTTGATAAAGCCTGCAGGCTGCATAACAGCCTGGGCTAATTTGATAAACTTTTTTCTGAATAGGGAACAAATTGCCATATTCAACCTGAAGGCCAAATCACATGTTGCTCCAGGGAGCACAAGGGGCAGTGTGGCACTACCTAGGTTCAGGCAAGATGTAAGGTTAAGTCCTTAGGTGGGACATAGTGTGCTGAAGAATTCAGAGGGCTAGCTAATCCAGCCTGAGAACGTTTTGGCAATGGCCAAAAATATTAGGAGGTGGCGCACCACTGCCTCACATATGGGCAGCAGGCATTGAATGCATTGGCATAGGTATCTTGAATGGGCAATGATGAGTAAAGCTGTTTTTACTAAATTTCAAACTATGATTCAACCAAAAATGAGCAAATTGAGAGAGAATTCAAGGTAATACTAAAAGTATGAAGACTTTAATGTCTGCATTAATTTTGACCATTATAGGTCTTTAAATATTGAGTTTAAGTTACATAATATACCTGTTTATTAAAAGTTTTTAAATAACAGAAATAGTATCCTGACGATTTTAACATATATAAGTCTGACATAAATGAGATAGATAAATGATATAACATATAAGTATCAAGGATCTAAATATGTAAAATACTTATCTGGCTCAGGTAGTATACTTTTTGTATTTCTATTCTAATTTTCTAATTTAGCTTAGAAGATAAAGACAATAGGTTCAATATCTAACGTTTTTACCCTTACATGACAGATAAAGCGCTAGACTTAAAGATGAGTACAAAAATAGTAGTATTTGGGAAGCTAGTGTCTAAAACGTAATTTGTGGGATATAATCTGGTATCTATCAAATATTAATTAAACTACGTCTTCTTGGAAAGTCAAGCCTCTTTGGCTCAGTTGGCAGAGCGTCCCCCTAGTAAGGGGAAGGTCAGTGGTTCGATTCCGCTAAGAGGCATAAAAACATATTTTTGAATACATGTTTTACTTTGAAATCTAACTATGTAAAGTTATATAAAATTGAGCTAAATTTTGCAAACTCGGATTTTAAATAGTACAGTCTATCCTACCTTTATATTGTATTTTACATTTATGCTTTAACCTATAGCTGAAAAAAATTTTATTTGAGTATTTATTCTTTTTAATAATCATAAGAAAATTTTATTAAATTTACAAAAAAGTAAGCAAGTGCAAAAGCAATTACATAGCTTTAAATGTTTAAGAGTCAACTTAAGATGTATTTGAAACTCCTTTAATCAAAGTAAATTTTATTCATTTAATATTTTTACTGCAGCTTATATTTAAAATCTAATTTAGCATATAGCTCATTACCTGGCTAGACTCAGAAATGAGAAATAGACCTTATCCAGAAAGATATAAAATGTTCCACTTGCTAGCTTTTTAACCATATAGTTCAACATTTTAAATTATCTTTCAAAAGCTGACTAGCTTACATTATATTTTATATATTATAGATTCTTTCACTATACCTAGCTATAATTCTCTAGTAACTGTAGATAGTAATGTACAATAGTGTGATACTAAGCAGAAAACTTTAATTGACTATATGAACCTAATTGTCCTGAAGCTATGTCATCTGTAGCCTCAGTTAGTACAAATTTAAGCTAATCAAGTTTGATGCTATTCTAGAGGGATACAATTTATATTTTTTGTTTTGACAATTTAGTTATCATAAAAAAGTTTTAAGTATCTCTAACTAATATTTTTAAGTGAGGCATCTACATATGTAACTTTAAAGATAGTTGTGTTAGATTAGAGTACTTATTATAAAGAGATTGGGTTTATAGGTTGATATAATATAAAGTACAAAACTATATATAAAGTTGCCCACTTGGTTTAGTAATGATATAACATGGAAGAGTAATTTACTAGTAAATTTATGTTTTGCTCTTAACATAAGAGAAATTTTATCCCAAACAGCAAAACTTTTATTATACTGTCTATAGCACTAAAATTATAATTTTATATATTATGACATCAAAGTTTATGACCTTTTCCCTTTTTAATTTAGATATGTAATTGTATTGATGGTAAGTTAAATATGATATATATATAAAGTATATACTTTTGCTAATACTAATACATTTTCATAACTACCTGTCAAAAATTAACATATAACATATAATACCTTCTGTTGGAAATACACCCAAGATGACCAAAATTACTTCAGATCAAGATTTGATATCTCAGTCTAATGAGATTAAAAACCAAAACAAGTATTTCCAGTTCTCAATTAGACCAGAAAAAGACTCTTTGGAGTTATCAACCTCCTACAATGGGTAAATATAACTAATCCAAAGAAGCTCATCAATATGAGATAACCAAAAAATCCAAAATGACCAATTATTTCAAAAGGGCTAAGCCCTTGTTAAGAAGGTCAATCACATTTAATAAGAGCTCTATTAGCCATGATCATCACAAATCTTTTAATGATAATGATAATAAACAATATTGGTCCTCTGGTAGGAAAGATCTTACCTCAGGTAAATCATGGAAATCCTTGCAAAGAACCATGAAATTTTCCCTATAAATTTCTTTGATTTCTAATAAAAAAGTACCTCAATTCTTGTCTCACGTAGTTTAATTTTGGTCTATTTTCATACAGGATTCTGTATATTCAATTGGCATTATCCATCACAATGGAGCTAATATTTTTGTTGCACTTAAGTCAAATTTTTGCTAGATCCATGGAACTATTAATTTTGTAGCCTTTGTAACGCCTGTTTATCTTAATTTCTCAAAAAATTCTAATACTGGTGCTCCCTGCCAGGTCTGTTTCTGAGGCTACCTGATGAAAACATACTTTCACAACGATGAGTATGTCAAGTGAAGAGAGCCCCTCTTTGGAGGAAGCTTTGAGTATTACCCAAAGGGTACACTCTAACTTGCAAGATTTGCCTTCTGCCTATATCAATAATCTACAATTTCAAGCTTCAATGGACTTGGCCATTGAGGGCCCTGACCAATCTAATTATCAGATCTAAGCTGCAAATGTTGAAAAAAACCATCAGAAGCTTGATCAGAGGGGCTATTCAGCCCGTTGCTTGCCCTAATTGTGACCAAGAATCTAAAGTTGCTGACAACATTTGGAATCTATATAACCAAGCAGTGTTACAGCCTAATGAAGTTGGTTTGGCCAGAACTGAACAATATCTCCAACATTATGTACATTCTGATATTCACCATTTACTCCAGATCTTGGGGTTGCATCATCTTGAAATCCAGTGCCAATTGACTCTAGCACAACAAATTAACTCAACTATCCTCATTTTATGAAACAGCATCCAACTTTGGAAGGGATAATTGAGAGGCCATTCTCAATAATAGAAGAGAAATCAACAATATTCATAATCAGTTGATGAGAATCAATAATGGGGTTGTGGGATAAATCAGCCAAGAAGTATCTCATCAAGTTAGCAATTCCAATAACCCTATTAACCATCAGATTACCTCCCTGGAGGAGGAGATTAAGTGACAACTGGATTAATTGCTGGCTAAACATGAGAAGAGCTTGGGGGAGCTTAATGGGCTAACCCAACATCTTGTCCAAGTGGTGGGTAATATTAGAGAAGGTGAACCCGGCCCTGCTGGCCCTCCTGGGCCACCGGGACCACCTAGCTCCCCCTCAGTAACTCCAGGACCTCCTGGGGAACGTGGTCCCCCTGGTCCAGTGGGTCAACAAGGCCCTCTGGGTCCTTCAGGTAGAGATGGGTTACAAGGACCCCCAGGACCTCCTGGTCCCCCTGGCTCCTCGCTTCCAACGTCTGCTTCTGAACCTTCAATGCTCCTAGTGTTCTGAGTACAAGCATTAAAAACTCAAATCTGAGCCATAGCTCAGGGGTGTTTCTTATCCTTGGAAGGCCTATCAACCAATCCGGACTATTCTTTAATCAATTTACTGGATGGTGTTGAGAATGCACATTGGCTATGCAATGCAAATCAAATGACTCAAGAAACCTGGTTTGCTTTATTGACTGCATCCATTGAGCAGTTGGTTGCCAAATGTGAAGTACTAGAGACCAAGCAAACGGAGATGGTTACTGCAATTTCCAACTTAACCCGAGCTCCTAAAAATGGCCATCTTAACCAATGGGTTCAAAAATTACAAGATGATTTGAACCTCTTGAGGCAACAAGTTGACCGAGTTCCCCCTCATGCCCATTTCACAGAATCTGAACCCTCCAAGGTTGGACCAGTTGCTGTACCAGGTGTACATGCCTTGAACACTGAAGCCACTCTTTTCAGACCTACCTTCAAGGATAAGTTTGAACCAGGTGAAGTTAGCATCCATTCTTTTCTTTTTTGTTTATGAACGCGCAATGTATGGAGCTGCTGATCAACAGAAGGTCTGTCATATCACTTCTTGCCTAAGCTGTTTTTCTCAAGAGATCATGGTTCCTTATCTTAAGGTTTGCACTACGTGAGCTCAAGTGAAAACTGCTCTCATAAAGGAATTTGGGAGTGATCAAATCCTATATGACCAAAAGAAAGCCTTTATGAATATTCAAATTAAACGAGGAGAGTCTATCCAGTAATTCGCTAAACAATTCTACCATTAGGCCCAAACACCAGCTATGTGCGACTGTATTACTGTTGATGATGCTATATCAGCTGTAATGAGTGCATTCAGTTCTTGCACTCAATTACTACTATACTTGAAATCACTTAAAAGAAATTTCAGCTCCATTATTAACATTAAGGAAGCGCTTATGGAAATCCCTAATGGGGTGGTACAGCTGACCTCCTCTAGTAACCCAAATTCTCACATCCATGCAATGTCACCTAAACTTAAATCCAAAGTGAAAAAGGAGCCATGTACTTATTATGGTATCGTGGGTCATGTGGTGTCTCAATGTTGGAAAAAACAAGCAGAGGAGTCGAAAAAAGAGGAGTCAGCATAGGGCACAAGGATCCCTGTGCTGACCTACCTCAGGTGCCTCAGTCAAAACCTTTTAAATATTCTTTAGATTGTTATGTGGTATCCGCTCCCAATGAGCTTGATATCCCTGATGAATTATCCAACAAAGACTCTACTTCTGCCTATACTTCCTCTTTTTCTTCTATTTCCATTCAAACGATTAATCCATCAGTATTCTCAATCCCTAACTTTGGCACTGATGTAACTTGGGTGGAAGTCATCATGCATATTGTGAAAGTTTTGGCTATCATTGATATGGGATCACCCATCAATGTAATCTAATCCAAACTTATGAAGAAAATAAAATTGGCTCCAGACCTGAACCATTCCCAAGACTATGGAACTGCTGGACCTTCCCACACTAAATCTATAGGAGCCTATTCCTCTCTTATGATGCACTTTGGAAAACTGTTGTGTCAGCCCCTGCAGTGGTATTGGATAACAACTGCTATGATCTGCTCTCAGGAACTAAGTTTCTCACCGATTTTGATATGATATTTAGTCTTAAAGACAAATACCTTTCTTTTAATTGTGTACTGAGTACCTTTGATCTTAGATGATGTCCCCACTAGCAAAGGCAAACTCAAACGGCATGTTTGCTTATTGGAATATCCCACTTCTATCTTACGTCTCAAGTACTGAATCCTTGGTCCACGGACTATACTTCCTCCTCTGTCTGCTTGTGCCTCTGAAGGCATGCCATTATATTCCAACTCTCCGATTACTATTCCTCCCAAAGCTCAAATAATTATTGATATGGGTGTACAAGTATTTGTACCCCATAATCATGTATTAGAGATCGGCGGTCACCTAAATCCCTCTCATTTGGAGGCCTTACCTTGCCTGGGTATCCTTGATCCTGCCTATGATGGGAGTGTCTCAATTCTACTGGCCAATCTCACTTCCTGACCTATTCATTTGAATCGCAATAGTCCCATTGCCTATGTGCAGCCTACATTTGTGAATGACATATTATCCGTTTTGGGATTTAAAGATTAATGAGAATTTGGGCTGGAAGATCCCCCTATTGTTGCTCTAATTGATGTCAAATTTGGGGATTCAATTACTTCAGAACAACAGCATGAAGCTGAAGCCCTGATTGAAGAATATGCAGATATCTTTTCCCAAGGTCCAGGAGATTTTGGCCTAATGAAAGAGGTACAGCATCAAGTGAAAACTGGGGATAATCCCCCTATTTGAGCTTGACCATATCGCAAATCCAAATTTGAGGAGGCTCAAGTCTCAGTGGAACTGAAACAACTACTCAAGGCTGGGATACTAACGCCTTCTAAGAGTTTATGGGCTTCTCCTCTACTACTCATACAAAAAAAGATGGAGGCCATAGAGTGGTTATGGACTATCATCAACACAATACTGTTACTCAAAAGGATTCTTATCCTTTACCTTGCATAGATGATTAATTGATATTATTGTCTGGATCACAATACTTCTCTGCTATGGACCTTGCAAGTATTTATTGAAAAGTTGATCTTGCCCTGGAAGATCATCAAAAATGTGCTCTAATTTATAGTGAGGGGCTATTTGGCCTATCTTATGCCGCAGGGGCTTTGCAAAGCCCCTGCTACTTTTCAACGAGCCATGGATGGCTTGTTTGAGGATTTGAAACTTTCTTGTGTTTTAGTTTATCTAGATGACATTACTGTTTATTCACGCACTTTTTTTGAGCATTTGGCTCATTTGAAGGAGGTTTTTGGCCAACTGCGTTGTGCCTTGCTTAAGTTTAAACTATTGAAGTGTGCTTTTTTTTAAAACTGAGATGGAATTTTTGGGACATAAAGTTAATCATGAAGGTATATACCCTTATCTAATAAGATACAAGCTACTTCAGACATGTCTGTTCCTAAAAGCTTGCATGATATCCAAGTTTTTTTAGGAATGGTTGGTTATTGTTAACAATTCATTCCCAATTTTGCTGAGATTGGAGAGCCTTTAGTTTATTTATTGCATAAAGAAGTTCCTTTTGTATGGGAAGAATCCCAGCAACAATCCTTTGATCAGTTGCACCAAGCCTTAATGAGTGCCCCCATCTTAGCTCATCCTGACTTTTCCAAACCTTTTATACTATTTACTGATGCCAGTGATATTGCTATTGGGGCCATTCTGGCTCAACATGATACCAATCTGGTTGATCACCCCATTGCATACTATAGTAAAACCCTTTCTAAGGCCAAACGCAATTATAGCATTACTGAAAGAGAATGCCTCACTGTGTTGTCCGCCATCAAACATTTTCGCCCTTATCTATATGGAAAGCATTTCATTATTGTAATGGATCACGCTTCCCTGAAGTGGTTGCAACAAATGAAGGATCCTGACGGGCGCTTAGCTAGATGGGCTCTAAAGATCCAAAATTATGTCTTCACTATTCAACATTGCGATGGAGCTATACATCAAAACGCTGATGGCCTTTCTTGATTTCCTATATTAACGTTATTTTCTGCAGAGGAAGATCACATTTATGACCTGATTGGTAGACCTGAGCTCTGGTTCCATGAATCTAAGGATGTTATCTCAAAGCTACAATTTTTAACTGAAGACACTCAGGTTAAAGAAGGTTCATTATATAAAAAGTCAGGATCTAAATGGTTGCCCTTTATTTGGCCCTCTGCGAGGACTGATACTATTATGGAGGCCCACCAAGCTGTAGGTCATGGAGCTGTCATTAAGATACTACAGTGGTTAAAAAATCATTGTTACTGGGATAGCATGCTGAAATCTGTACACAATGTGCTGGAATATTATCATAAATGCCAACAACAACGTGGTGGAAATCCAACATTCCAACGCCAAATTGTGGGGCCTTCCAAACCCTTTTCCACTATAAGTATTGATGTGGTGGGTCCTTTCCCTATGGCCACCTATGGACATTGATATATTTTGTTAGCTATCGACCATTTTACTAAATGGATTGAAGCTATTTAAGTTTCCTTGGTTACCACCAAGGTGACGGCGTCCTTTCTTTTCAAGCAAGTTTTCATCAGGCATGGTAGCCCAAAAGTCCTGTTATTAGATAATGGGACCAATTTCATTTCTCAGGTGGTGGCTGAGCTTACTAAACTAATGGGGACTTACCAGTTGTTTACTACCCCTTATAATCCTTCAACTAAAGGTGCAGTTGAATGGGCAAATGGTACCCTTGTAGCCATTCTTTAAAAGATGGCCTCCAATGATCCTAGTAGGTGTAACCTTTATTTATCTAGTGCAATGTTAGCTTATAGAGTTAGCTATCATCGTATTATTGTAATATCTCCTTTTAAAGCTTTATGTGGTCAGGAACCTATCCTCCCCTCAAGTGTACAACATATACTTGAAGAGGCTACCCCACAAAATACCAATCTAGCTATGAGGAGATTAGCTTATGAAATCATCTAATTACATGCATTGTCTTCAAGTTCCCTTGCTGCTACCACCTTGAAGAAAGGTACCAGAACTAACGCTAGTAGACCTATTTTACCAGAATATCAAGTTGGAGATCTTGTACTTTTCTACCACCATAGGCCAGGAGGAAGGATTCACAAATTGGACCCCTTATAAGCTGGTCCTCATCATATTATTTATCGTCAGGGTATGGAATACTCCATTGCCACTATTGATACTGGTAATGTTATCAATAGAGTGCACAGTAGGTTTCTTCACAAGTATGTGCCCCCTAGGCAGGATCTTGAGGGGGGCATTGTTGGAGATACACCTAAGATGACCAAAGTTACTTCAGATTGTGATTTAAATTATCTTGGTATGAGATTAAAAATCCAAGATGAGCATTTCCAGTTCTCATTTTTCCAGAAAAAGACCCTTCGGAGTTATCAACCTCCTACAATGGGTAAATCTAACTAATCCAAAGAAGCTCATCAATATGAGATAACCAAAAAATCCAAAATGACCAATCATTTCAAAAGGGCTAAGCCCTTGTTAAGAAGGTCAATCACATTTAATAAGAGCTCTATTAGCCATGATCATCACAAATCTTTTAATAATAATGATAATAAACAATATTGGTCCTCTGGTAGGAAAGATCTTACCCCAGGTAAATCATGGAAATCCTTGCAAAGAACCATGAAATTTTCCTTATAAATTTCTTTGATTTTTAATAAAAAAGTACCTAAATTCTTGTCTCACGTAGTTTAATTTTGGTCTATTTTCATACAGGATTCTGTATATTCAATCGGCATTATCCATCACAATGGAGCTAATATTTTTGTTGCACTTAGATTAATCTTAACTAGAGCCACAGAACTAATAATTTCGTAGCCTTTGTAGCGCCTGTTTATCTTAAATTTCTCACGAAATTCAATACCTTCATTAAAAGATGGTACTATTTCTAGTATATATATATAGTGTCATCTAATATAACATCTTACCCAATTAAAATTAGAACTACTTTAGGTGCTCCAGTAGTGACAACCATTATTTTGGACACTTTAAACAAATATGCATTATACCAAAAGATTTAGTTGATTGCCTCAAATAATAGTATTTTTTTTAGTACTAGATGGTCCCAACCCAAGGGGGGATTCATCGATGTCCTCAAATAATAGTATTAGATGACAGATTTATTATATTAAAATTTTCAACTATAAAACAAAAAGGTAATGAAAGTACTTTGATACTTGATATTATAACAACATAAAGTATGATAAGATATATAATAATGAGCCATGTAAAGGTAAACCATTTTTCAAGTTTTTATGAATCTTTTATTACATTAAAATTATAAGTCTATGCATAAATATCTAAAAATATAATTTAACCAAAATCTGTCACACTATAGTGTATCCTGAGGCTCAGCCCCTCTCCTGGATTGTAATCAGCATCCCTTTAGGTGTCAAAAGGACCCAAGGCTTCCAGTAAATCCCAATCTAAGTTAAGTAACTTGGCACTTGGGATAGAAAAGCAATGTGTTATTGCCATACCTACCAAATATAATACCTCTTTGTCTCCTTTATTCTTTTTCCTTATTAGAAATGGTAGAGGGGGTTTTCAGGGTTTAGTCCAGTCCAGAGGCCTCTGACAGTGCCCTAGGGTTCATCCTAAACATAGTCCAGTTACTCATAATATTTCTAAAAGGCAAAATATTTCTCAAACACCACATTTTACTAAACAAGTCTAACAATCCTTATTTATCATCACCATTAAAATGTATTGTAGACCATCAAAAATCTTTTAATCTACCTAAGAACATTAAGATCACCCAGTCAGGATGGATTTACATGAAACTGATTGTACTGATTTAATAGTCAGAACAACTATAAGAAAAACTAACCCACCAATTTGAGCTCTTCACTAATCCATGGATCCAGTTATCAGAACTTTTATGACAATATCCAAAACTTTTGAAACACTAACCAATCCATATCACTCTTATTAGCCCACCTAATTGGAATATTCCTCTTGGGCCTCAGATCCAGGACTATGCTTTGAGCTCCTCTTAAATTCTTTCCTCCACCTATAAAGACAAAAAACCTTCTAGGTTCTTTTTGAATCATTTTGTAATTCTGATTTTCCAGAAAATAAATTTCCCACTTTCTACTTTATTTTCTGTGGACTTCACTTGCCGCACCATTTCTAGATTTTTTAATTGATCCAGCAAAGCACAACACCATCCATGTGGATATTTCAATGATCATTGAGTGAGCACTTCAATCCATCAATCCAGAAACTTGGCAAGCTGTCACTAAATTTGTGAGAAGTTACACTCTTGACCACTACCTCCATTCTGCTGCACATACTGCATACCCATCAACCAAGATTTTTCCCTCTGAATCCTCCACTGTCTCAGAACAATATGACCATAAAGTGTCCTATCACTATACAAGCTCTGGCACACCTCTCATAAATGAGGAATTTCTGATCACCTAATCTGCTTGAGTCCCCATATGTTAGAAAAGAGTATGTTAAGAGAAAACAGGTATGTTAATGTAGGTATTAAGCTACCACAATAGCAGTCTAGACTACTTAGTGGTGCCTTTTCAGTGGGATTGAGTTAGATGAAGTGAGGGAGGGGCGTTGAATGTTAGAAATCAATGAGAGTGACGGGATGGGGTTCCATGTATGTTTGAGATATTATGTTTGATAATTTGAGTATGGTTACCATCTAAAAATTACCTTTTAAATGGTAACAATAAGCTAATTTCTTCCATGGCCTCTAACTTTACCATAACAGGAGCTGCAATTTTTCTAATAAAATTTTTATAGTATAAATATAAATAAATGGGACTTTGAGCTAAAGTTTATTATCAAGAATGTTAAGAAACAAATAATTTAACAACTTACCAATAGTAGGATGCTGAGTTTTAGGGATGGGCAGATGGGGAGGCTTAGACAAGATTGATTTCCTAAATTTGGATAATTATTTTTCTTAAATTTTCATGGAGATTTAAACAGCCCACTTCAAATAATGGGTTACAAGTGAAATTAATTGACTATACTGCTTCAAAGAATTTGATCCCCATCCCAGGTGTTGGATTTTACTTTAACATAACCTGAACTTGACTCATTCAATCCTGCGCTTACCTTTTCCAGTAAGATTTGAGCATATAGGGGATTTTTTGATATAGATTTTACCTGGGTATACCTAGGCTATTTTTTTTACAGTTGAGAGCATTCTTGGAGTAACAGTTCTCTGGACTGTAGCCAAAGTCAAAATTGGGCTTGAAGCTGTAAACTAGCGAAAATGTCAAAAAACAAAAAGTTAAAACTAAATAAAATACTTTACTGAGTTAGAGTCATTATTGATAGGGTGTGTGGGGACGTGGTGACATAGGGAACTTTGTGCACTGTATGATTCAGATCTTTAACAGCCTTCCAGATTAACCACCTGTTTGGCGCCCTCATTGTTCTGCATTGCCATTATGACAGCACTAGTGGAGATTGCTTTTGATGTTGAAAAATGATGATTAAATTACTGAAGGCATCTTTATCAATTCTGGTGCATGTGATGCTTCTTAATTATACTCTCATTGGTGCCTTCAGGGGCAAGTTTATTTATGCTGGCTCAAGATTCAACTTATTGAGGCTTGATTTGGGAGTAGGGATTTTGACTCACTCATTGTTTCAGATCCTGACAACGTCTCCATCAAGATCCTGTAGGAGGGGGTAAAGGGTTGAAGGAATCAGCCATGTACTCAATTCATCAATTTCCCTTGATTGAAGCCAACAAAGGAGTACTATGAGCATCAGTTTTATGAATGACCTTATAAATCCGGACCAAAGAACGTTGAGCTTGTTCTTCCAACCTCTGGGTTAATGGTGATAAAAGAGAATGAAGTCACTTAATGAAAAATTGGTAAAGAGGGTCAGCTAAATTAAAATTGGGATGTCTCCCTTTCTATAGTAGTACAATGACTTGAGTAGCTAGGGCTTGAAGCCAGACCATTTCATTGTCTGAGGCCCTCATAGTTATATCAGTGTTCTCAGGCACGTTTTTATCAAGTAGGTGCTGAATGCTACTTGGTAAACGAAGAGAAAGCCAATTTAGAGCTCCAAAGGGGGACATCTTGATGATTCAATGGTAGCTTATTAGGTCAGCAAGCAAGGCGCTGGGTATATAATGGTTCAAGTGAGTAGGGTCAGAGGCGGCCATCTTCTGCAGGATAGAGACAAGGGGTCCTCTAGCACGTTCCACCACCTATTGTTTGAAGGGTTGTGAGGGGCAGTTAAGCTTTATTTAGTTCCAAAAAGTGAAGTTAGTTTATGGCTACCAGTGAGGTGAAATTTAACCCATTTATTGAAAGTAAAGTTTGTGGGCATCCATGATATGTGAAAACAGATTGAATAAGGAATAGGGCTGTGGATTTTGCAGTGGCGGTGGGGACAAAAATTGTTTGATACATTTGGTCATCTGATCCCTGGCTATTAGGATATATTTATGGCCATGCAACCCGGTGGGTAAAGGGCCACTACATTGATGCTAAAGACATTTAAGGGACCACACGAGGACATAACTGAGCGTTGATATTTGGGACTAGCTCAATCTTGGGATCAGTAAGTCACACAAGCATCAAGATCTTCTTATATGGTCTCAACCATAAGTCCCAATAGTATTATTTCTTCAGCAATTTGTGGCTCTCCTTAATGCCTCATGTCCCACAGTCATATGCCCTTCCAGGATAACATCAGTTTGAGAAGAATGAGGATATAAGGGAGCCATTTCTTAATGACTTATATATAAAATTTCTTCTTTAATTTGAGTGCCTTGGGACATCTTCCAGAGATCAGTTAGATCTCAAGAGTCTCCAACTCCCATTGTTTGTGCCAGCCAAACTTGATTGCACAGTTGGCCCTTGAGGAGGGCCAACTCAGCCAGAACTGGCATCCTTCAGAGACCATCAGTGTTCTGATGAATCAATCCTGCGCAATGGATTATAGTAAAATCATAGTTCTGCAGCCTTAGAGCTTATCTGTATAAAGGGATTTAAAGATTTTTCACTACTGCATCCTTTGGAGTGAGGAATGATCAGTGATGATGGTGAAATGTGTGCCTTAGAGATAGGGCCAGAAAGGATTGATTTCCAAAAAACAACCAGGCCCTCACGCTCAGTTATACTATAGTTATGTTTGGCCTTGCTCTGGGTCTTGCTAAAATATGTGACAGGATGATTAATCTGATTTTCATCATGCTGATCTAGGATGGCCCCAACGGTGATGTTGCTGGCATCTGTAAATAGCAGTAAGGGTACATCAAAGCGTTGGTGGATTAAATAGGTTTAGTACAAAGGACGGTCTGCAGCGCATTAACGCCTGTTCTTGCTAAGGTTGCCATCTTAAGGGCACATTTTTCTGCAGGAGATAGAACAGGGCTCAGCTAAGTTAGCAAACTGAGTATTAAACTGATGGTAATAGCCCACCATGCCAAGGAGTACTTGAATATCATTAAGGCTCTGAGGGCACAACATCTTCTTGATGGCGTCAATTTTATCTGGGATGGGTTGGACCCCATCTTTTAAGACCTTATGCCTGAGGAATTTCAACTCAGATTAAAAAGAAAGAGCATTTTGTTGTTTTGGTTTTTATTGGGAATTTACAAGTTGGTTAAATACTTCCCAGAGGTGTTCAACATGGCCGTTGAAGGTTTGCGAAAAGACAGTGATATCATTGAGGTACTTGAGGACACAGTTCAACTTCAAGTTGCCTAAGATTCCATCCAAGGCTCATGAAAAGTGGCGGATCCTTTGCAAAGGCTCTGGGACATCCTCATTGGCTATTAGTGCCATTTGACTTGATCTTTGGGGGTGAGTTCTACCTTCCAATATCTAATAGCAAGATCCATATCAGAAAAGTATCATGACTTGGCAAGCAACTAGAGAGAGTTTTTTTTTTAATTGGGGGAAGGGATGACTTTCTTTCTTGGCTGTCAGACATTTGCCTTTGAAGCTTAAAAATAAGAATGTTTTAGGTCGAGTTCTGCTAAAAAAGCAAATGTCAGCCATTTGCAATTTTCTGATGTTGCTAAGAGCTCATTTAATAATAAAGTCAAGAAAATCGCTAAAAGTCCCTGGCCAATTTTTAATGGAACCCCGTTAATTGAGGGTAACATTAGTTCATAACCTCTATGGGCACCAAATGTAAAATCCAATGGTTGAAATTAATCCAACCTCACCACAGACCTTGGGGCAATCATTGGATGGCACTCCCCTGACCCCAACAAAGTCCTCTAACGCACCTACATGGGAACCCCCATTTTATAGGCTTGGCAGGTGTCCCCCAAGGTGCAAGAAATTTCTCAGGCAGTGATTGGCTTAAGTACATAAAATGTTATCTCATGAGTACATGTTAGACAATCATAATTACTCTTCATTTGCTCCGCTGCCCTGAAGCAAGTTACCAAGTTTATTTAACTGAGGTAAGCTGACCAGGGGACAGACATTAACGAATATATGTGAAACTAAGAGAATAACTAACAAATATAAAATTAGGCACTCCAGGGTACTCAAGTTACCCCTGTTGCCAGCGTGATGCCAGGTATGGGGGGGTTGGTGCACTACTCCGAGGGGGTTTCCCCTGCTATGGAGCAGGTGTGAAGGAAAGGGTCTGTGTGGAGGAGCCAGAGTGGGAACCATGATTATATGAGCGCTTTTTGTCTTGGTCTCATATATCCATAGGGCCAGGCTTGGAAGTGCTCTAGTAAGTGGACATGGAATCTGTTATTAATCCCATGAATGGTTGGGACCGTGCCCTTGAACGCATCTAATGCAATTGTGTGTATTGTCCACATTGCAATGGGTATTATTAGGGAGCGGAGGGTAGATGGGATCAGTGACTCAATCTGGAGCGCAAAGAGACTTTTTGATATTGAGAATTCCTGTTCGTTTTGAATCTTGAGCAGGCGTGCGACTTCCTGCCATATAGCTTTGGTTGGGGGGCATGTTTCTAGGCGGTGATGTAGGGATCCCTCCCTCCACATACTGCACATGTTTTATGGAGGGAGTTGGAGCGGTCCGCCATCCTATAGGTCCTTCTCAAACAGCGCCAGGCGTTTTCTCTTATCCTTGGTTGTAGGAGTGAGTGGTGTGTCATTTTCCACATTGCTTTCTGTGTGGTTAAATCATAGGGAATGTCCAGCATATCTAGGTGTTCTATCCTAGCTATGCTTGGGGTTGTTGCGAGCATATTCCTCTGGGGGTGATTTTCTGGGTTTCTTAATTTGAATTGGGGGCTGGGTCGTCCCCTTCCCTGTATAATACCCATGTTCTCTATGGTCCATCCCATATGGCGGATAGTTCTGAGGATATGTTTGAAATGAGGGGAGGTTCCATGCGGACCTGTTGCAGTAGGGTGCTTGGCAAGGTATGAAAGTAGTCTGGGTGGACTATGTGAGTTGGTTAATTTGAGCGCCTGTGCAAAGTTAGTCCTTGCTGCTCTGGACCAATGTTGTTGCGGGAGGTCTGGAGCAAAGATTTCCTTTATCCAGGTACCTAGGATGTGATTGGCATGGCTCTCAAAATCTATTAGTCCCATGCCTCCACTTGAGCGTGGACCAAATAGTGTTTCCATCCGTATAGGAGGGTGAGAGCCAGGCCACAGCCAGCCCTGGATAAGCGCGCAAATTGAGGTTATAAAGGTAGGTGAGAAGGCTATCGCATGGGCCTGGTACCACAGTATTGGGAGGATGAGCGAGTTAGCAACTGTAACTCGTCCTGTTAGTCCTGGGGTTCTCCCCTTGAGGGAGGCTACGCGTTTGGATACCCGTTGTAACAGATTACTTTCCATTGTCTCATTAGCATATCCCCCTGATTCTAGCCAGATTCCAAGGTGTCAGACAGGAGTGGTGGTGGGAGGTGTTGCAAAGGGTAAAATAATTGGGTTTTTTCTTCGAGTGTTGGTGTGAGGTTCTGATGTTGTGGCCCAATTGTTTGTGTATATGCCTAAGAAGATGATTTCTGTCTTCCTTTTGTTGAGCGATGCATTGCTCACCTTGGAGTATTCCTCTAGAGTGTGTTCCAGCTGTCAGGAATCTTCATTGTTTGCTATACCTGCTACGCAGTCATCTGCAAAGGCCAGTATCTTGACTGTTGGTTGTCCTTGTGCGGTTATCCCCATGAGACGTGAGTCATTTACTCGGAGGAGTGGGTCAAAGCTGAAATTGTATAGCAGTGGGCTGAGGGGATCCACTTATTTGAGCCCTCTGTGTGGTTTGATATTGTTTGTTAGGAATCCAGGGCCGCATACAGCCATGGTTGTAGATTCTGTTAGGAGCATCGCCCATTTTATGAATCTTGGTGGGAGTTTAAAGGTATGTAGACAATCTTTTAGGTATGGCCAGATAACACGGTCATACGCCTTTTCCTGATCCAAGAAGACCAGGGCACCAGTTGCTTTGGATTGACAAATGTTTGCAACAGGGTGTATGTTGTTCCAGATTAAACGCCCTGGTATAAACCCAAACTGGTTGGGTGATAAAACGTCAGATGCAATTGCGGCTAATCTAGCTGCTAAAATTTTTTTAGACTTTTTGTCTCAGCGTTGGAGAGTGTAATTGGGCGCCAGTTGGCCAGGTCCAACTTGTCACCCTTTTTATACAAGGTTATAGCGTAGGATTCATGGCCTCCTGGTAATAGGCGTGTTTCCAACAAACTCTGGTCTATTGACGCCAATAGGAGGGGGGCGATTTGTTGAAGATATTTTATGTAAAATTTGTAGGGTATCCCATCAGGCCCTGGGCATTTCCTACGTGGTGCACCGCGAATTGTTTTCCAAAGCTCCTCCCATGTAATAAGGGATAGTATATTGTAATTTGGTGGCGTACTTTGTATCTTGGCAGTTTGAATAAATTCTTTAATTTTTTGTGGATCTGTTGTCATATCACAATATAATTTGGTGTAATAGTGGTGTACTTCCGCCTTAACCTCCTCAGGGTCAGTTGCCACGGTGCCGTTGGTCTTGCGGACCTGTGTGCACATGGGCTGGTTTCCACAGGAGTGGAATTGGCGGAAAAAGTATGTCAAACAGGTTTCGCCTTCCTTTATAAACTTACCTTTGTTTGATACTTTGATTCTGTGTTGGTGTTCAAAGATGAGATTTTTAAGTTGGGCTGAAATTTCTGCCCATTTTTGTCCCCAATTTGGGCTACAGCCAGATCTCAGAGTATTTATTTCCAGGTGATCTAGTTCTGCCAAGGTATTCTTGATTGTGGCTGTGTCTGAGGTGTACTTGTGTGATGCAATATGTAAGGTTTTGTTGATTAAATCTTTTTTGAAATTTTCCCATGTTCCAAGGGGTCCGAAGTGAATGGGGCTGTGAATTCTGGGTTTGTAGCCTTGTTTTCAACCCAGTCAGATATCTCAGGCAATTTTATATTTTCTGGGTGAAGCTTTCTCCAAGGCGACACCTGTGTGTGGGATTGGGTTGGTGCTAAAAGCACTGTAACTAATCGGTGGTCAGAAAATTGATCTTTTTTGTTGTAAATTTGGAGATTCTTGAGTGGTGGAATTGTGGGATGAGGATGTGGTCAATATGACTCATCGATATGAGCAGTCCCTCATATATGTTGGGTCTTGTCATATGGGGAAGGATTGGTGAATTGGGGGGAAGAGCATCCTGTAAGCCAAGAGATGCCTTCATTGTGTGATATTCAATGTGTCCAGGTGGGTATCCCCTGGGATTAGGCCATCGATCTGTATTGGGGTTATCCCAGCAGTTGAAATCGCCTAACATGATGATATCTGGTGGGAGGGTGAGAGTAGAATTTTTTCAAAATTTTTTTCTCTCAGTTGCAATGCACGGTGCACAGATACATGCTAACGAAATTATCTCATCTTGGCATGTGATTGTTGCTACCAGGACTTGACCATGCAAGTGTGATGATGAATTTGTAATTTTAAATTTTTTGTTGTTTTGGACTATCACCCCACAGTGAGACGTCCATACTGATTGTGATGGTGCGACCCTGGTTGACCAGGATTCTTCTTCCCCTTATAGGCAGTGGGTTTCTTGGATGGCCAAGATGTCTACAAGAGGTTTTCGCAGGAATGCCAGCTTTTTGGCTTGGGACATATGAGCCCTGGCTCCCGTGATGTTTAACATCCCTATTGACACTGAGGTGCCCGTGGCGCCTCAGGAGCAGTTGGGAGGACCCTCTGGTCCTATCCCACCACGGCTCATTTTGGCCATGCTCCACGTCTGTACTCCAACTCTTTCACTGCCATTGTTGGTTCTCTTGATCTTACCCAATGATTCAAGGGAATTGCGGTTTTTTGTATTTGTGTCAACTTTTTCTGCACAGGTCTAATGTTGATTTGATGCAGGTTGTTGATTGGATTTTATATTTTTGAGGTTCAACTTTGTTGCATTGTGCACCGCATTTTCACCCAAATTGCGGTTGCATTGTTCCTCAGTATGTGCATGACTGATGACGCTTTGTGGCTCAGTCAGGTTACTGTGAAAATTCTTGACCTGGGCATATTGTTCTGATTGGTTGGTTTGGTGAATATCCAAAATATCCTCCTGAATTTATCCGCGGTTAATGGCAGATTCCGCGTGTGCCGCCACTTCAGCCACTGCTCTCTTGTGGGCTTTTTGTGCTGCTTTACGCTGTTTACTTGTAACTGGGTCCACGATGGAGTATAGTCCATCTTCACCCCAGCGGAATGGATGATGGCCATCAGTCATTTTGGCGAAGTTTTCATCATCTTTGTCCATAGCTTCTTCACAAAAAATTATTTTCCATTAAGCCCTCTTTTACAGGGCATGCATGTTCCTTGTGGCCCAGTGAGCCACAGTGGTTGCAAATGGGTGGTGCGCGTTCCGGTGTAACTCAGAATGCAGCTGACTGGCCCCCATCTGCGAAGTGGAATTCTGCTGCGTGGGGAATTCTGGATAAATCCTCTTCCACTTCTGGGAAGGGGTTGATTACAGCGATAGCTTTGCCCATGCACAGGTCAGGCATTAAGCGAAATTGCTGTAATTTGAGTTGTTGGATTTCTCCATAGGCCACAAGACCTTTGCAGAGCTCCTCCTCAATTACCTTATGAGGAAGGTTGTTGGGGAGCGAGTCAAAGGAGATGAACAAAGTTTTCACTTTGTTTCATCTGGTGCACGCGGTGCACACAATTTTTATGCCCTCAGGAAGGGCAACTTCCACGCAGATTTTTGCTGCGGCATCAGCTTCATCAGCTGTTTCAAAACCAATATTGATCCAGCTGTGGCCCATGTTGTTGGTGGCTACATACACCGCGTGAGGGAAAAGTGAGGGCTGTACCTCACATGTTTTCTCCCACAGGGTCAGTGACTCATCCCCAAGGAAGAGCCTGATCCCGTGTTCCACCTTTGACAAAGGTTGGTTGAATTGAATTGAATGTACATGTATTGCGCGTGCTTTACAGTAAATACCATAAACCCAGACAGTGTCTGAGTTTGCAATTTCTTTGCAGATTGGGTTCCTGGTCCCCCTCCAGGGCGTTTCTTGCCCTTAGTTGCACCGTTAAGCGCACTGCTTGCCACGACGCTCGCCCATGTTGTATTAAATTTTGTTATTAAAGTCGCCCATCTTTCCTAAGTGTGATTATCCAAATTTGCTGTTTGAATCGAATCATAGTAACTAAAGTGATTGTTATGAGAAAGAAAAGCGTAGCAAGTTACCAAGTTATGATATGCTATTCCTTCATATTTCCTAATTCAGACTAGGTTAATTTATTCCAAACATATTCTCAAATTCCACTCAACTATCAAATTACTATAAATACTAAATAGTCGGATGTTAAGGTTATTGTTTTTTCCCTTATTGCGCCTATAATAAAATTGATAAAAATCCAATTTTTATTAGCTCTTTATTTTTAGCCTAAATTTATTAAAAAACATTTGTGGAAACCAGCTGGCGTGAAGCACCAGCAAGCAAAAATAAGCTGGTTTCTTACATTAGCAATGGATTTAAGTTGGCAATAGTCCATCACCACATGATGGCTGCCATCCTTCTTCTGAACCAACAAGATAGGGGAGGACCAAGAGCTATGTGAAGGTACCAATAGTCCAGCTTCAAGCAGTTGCTTGAGCTCAATAGCCACCTGAGTTTCTTACACCTTACTTTTTTGGTAGGGTCAGGACCAAATGGGGGAGCGTCCCCTGTCTCCATGTGATGTAGAACCCCATTCATTTTTCCAAAAAGTGTATATAGAGGTTGAGAAAAGGTCTTAGTACTCCTCCAATAATTTCCTAAACTGGCTTTGTTGTTCACTAGTAAACTCTTGACCAATTCAGGTGTTAACTAGAGCTACTGATGAGGGCGTTTCCAACCTAAAATATCTTAGGCTTCCAAAGCTGAAGACATTGTTGAGGGTTTCTACAGGAAGGAGGCGAACATAAGCAGCTGGAGTATTAAGTCCAACTATCCTAGGCTTGTCAGTGAGGTTAACCAACAACAATGATATGAATTCAGCATAGGTAGCTTCTAAAATTACTTGACAGGCTAGGACCTCCTTGACCAATGGGTTATATAAGCCTAGGATCTCCAGCAGATATCCAGAGGAAATGTTGATGTGAAAACAGGTGTCAATGATAACCTGGGACTTTGGCGGTATAGTGGTCGTCTTAGGCATATAAACTAGCATGCTTCTTGCTCATCAACTGCAGAAGGTGGCATTTATACGTGAGAGCCCTTATATGATACTGAGTCAGTCAATTTGGCTTTCTCTTTAATAGACAAGACTGGGCTTTGACCTCCATTTTAGAATAAGATGAGGTTTCAAAAACCAGTGGGACTTGGTGTCCCAGAAGGGACAGAAATCCCTCAATGTAGTGCAATATGGCCAAATAGTCTCAGAGGACCTGATTCTCGAGGAGAAGGTCATAGATTGTGTTTTCTAGTGCTATGGCAGGTGTTGGGCTTTGCCTCAATATAAGGGAAGCCTCAACTTCAGAGTTCCAAATGGGTGAATGTTCCAATTTATTTTATTTTTTAACTAGCATTAAGATACCCATGCTTTGCCACAGTGTTTATAACTTATCAGGTATTTCTAAATTATTTTGGTCTTTATATTGGTAGATAGCCATCAAAAAGTTAATAAACCATTAAGATTATAATATATTCCAATGTTAAACCACTTAGCCAAAATCAATTAAGCCTGCCAAATTAACTAAACTGTAAGGAGAATGTCTATAACTCTCCTGTTCCCAGCTTGGTAGTGCTTGGTGTACAGGGCCAATGATAGGGAACTAGCCGTTAGTACCAAAGGTACTAGAGCCCAGCAGAGGGTGCTGGAGCAATAGTAACTTAAGATGAAGAGTGCAATCATTATGGAAAATAACCAACCAAAAGTGACGTGGTGCACAAGGGGAGAAGGGGTAAGCGTCCCAGGTTGGAGGGAACTTGGGCAAACCAACGGTGCACTAGGGGCTAACTAAATTATATGTAAAATGGTATGGTGAACATAGCGTGAGACCTCCTTGAAGAGGTCCACACACAGGATTGTCAGAGCTAACATAAGATAAATGGGAAAAACAGGAAGTTTTATTGGGAAAAGTCAACCAACAAGGAATGTTGGTCACGAAAATCAAATTTAAATAATGCCAGGGTAATTTGGGGTCTGCTGAAGCAGTCCCAAGCACTGATTCACCAATAGGCAAACATTCTCATCTGAATTAGTAGAATACATCAAAAATGACTTCACTCAAGTAATCAATTGAAGTTGTACCATACCTGAACGTGTAATTTTGTAAATGGAATGGGCCTCAAACTCCCATTCCTCAATCAACCAAATTGAACCATCCTTTTTAATTGAGTAAACGTCCGTTTTAACGCCTGGGCTAATGCAAGAGGCTGGGCGTTATGCACCTTACTAGTACCACTTGGGCATATTTGGCTTTTACCCAGCGTTGGTCTAATATGTTCTTGAGGTCAGGGAGGGCCTGAAGTTTCACCTTCTGGGCCTCCTGACGCCCAGCCTTATCCTTGGGGTTGTTACCCACTATCATGTCATTTAACCATGACATAAACCATCAATCACACCTGAAACTATTATGTCCATTGAATCAACCAAAAACGAACCACAACTCAGCAAAAACAATCATTAAACTTATAAATCAGCCAAAAACTACCAACGCTTATCAAACTTATGAAACTATCAAATTTAATGAATATGAAAAATGCTCAGCCAAATTGCTATATAATTACTTTTTAGAAACATATATGTTTTAGATCTTATATAGAACTACTATAAAAATTAAATAATTTAAAAAATAGTATACTATCATTCCCAAACTTTATAAAGTAATTGTGCCAATTCTGGTAATTTTTGGTTATTTGCTAATGAGATAATGCATCTGATATAAATAAAAAGAATGATAGTTTTGTAAAGAGAAGCCTAGGTTAATTCTTGTCAATACCCATTAAACAAAGATTTGTTTGTGGTTTTAAAGTTTACCAGATGATCCTAATTGATTTTTTTATATAAATAGATGGCTACCTATAAAATTAAATCAAATTATGTTGATAAAATATAAAATCCCTAACTATTCAACCAAATCAATTAAACTCTTTTTATTAACTAAAACATCAACCACTTACCTGAAACCATTGAGCCCATTGATTCAACCTAAATCCACCAACCACCCATCCAAAACCAATTGACTTATTGAGTTAACTAATTGCTAGCTGCTTGATTAAAGCATCAAGCTTATTAATTATCCCAAAACCACCAACTTCTTGGCAAAACCATTTAAACTATCAAATCAACGTAATAAAATTACTCACCCATAGCAATATAGCAAATACCATCGAGAACATATAAAATTTTCACTTCTTGCATATAAAACTTTTTATTTTATTATAATAATTAAAAAATTTGGCTTTGAGGTGCACATGGACCCCCTCCTGTACACCTAAAGCCAAATTTCCAAAACTTTACATGCTGTAGTTTTGGGTGGGCATTGTTTACATACACATACACACTTTCTTTTATTATTATAGATTATAGCCCTAATATATTTAGTGATGCATTGATGGGAAGATGCGCTATATTTACCACTAAGGTATTCAACTGACTCTCAATGCTTTGTTGGGCTGAAGGACTTAAACTATTTGCCTTAATGTTATATTGCTCTGATCAAACCCCATCTAACATGTTAACTCCAACAATTAAAATACTAAGGACAAATTGACTTTCCAACTCCATTTCAACAAGCTAAGGAAAACCTTCCTACCCTTTTCTAGTCTCTTGATTCTCTCGCCCTTCTAAAGGGTTAAGAGGAAATTAAATAAAAACCTATTGGTTTTAATTTAATTAATGCCTAATTAGATTGGCTAGTGATTTTTCTGCTTACAAGCAACGCTTTTGCATGTTAAAAGAACAGTGATTTTTGCCTTGGGTCAGCTAAGCTGTCAAGCTAATTACCTCATTTTAGTGAAGCTGCTGATTGATTGCCTATAAAGAAAGTATTCTAGGTGATTTCGCTGGTCTACCAACACCTAATAAGCGTGTAGCTTCATAGGATCTGCCTTAAAAATTTGTAACTTACAAAATCTAACACTAGTATCTTGCCATTGACTCATCTGAGGCTACCTTGTGAAGAAATATCTTCACATAATTAATAACAGCGATACAAAACAAAAAAATGGGTGTACGCCAAAGGGGCCATTCTAGGACCATAATAGAATGAACACGGCTAAGAGAGAGCTCCCCCACTCTCTGAAGATGAGCTGGTTCTACCCCTTAGGGTTAAAATAGCTTGAACCTACTAGGATGCCATAGGCATCCTGGACAGTATGTAATGTGGGTATTCTATAACAATGACAACTGCCATGAAGGAGGAGAGGTGTGAAGTTGAATGGAGGGTTGACTTATGATGGTGGTTGGGATAGCTTGACCTTATTATAGATTATGCTGAAGAGGCCGCTAAACAAATTGAGAAGGGTGACTGTAAACTAAAAAATTACAAAGCGGCCAAGGAAGGAATAAACGGTCTATGCTGCGCTGAAGGAATATACTGCTAATTCAATGTTAGATCAATTTTTTAATGAGCGCTTCCAAATCTACCCGTCTATTTCAGAGGGACCCTGGGCTAAGATAGCAGAACTTGAGCTTAATAAAGACAACTACGTGGAGGCTACCAACGTCAAAGTCCAGGAAGTTCTTGAGTATAATCTATTGACTGAGCAGGAACTCCTAGACGAGCTAAATAGAACCGCTGGACAGATGATTGTCCACATCTTGGTTCCAAGTGCTCCTCATTGTCTTGACACTGAACTCAAAATTGACGCAACCTACTCAATGCCTTCACGCTTCTTCCATTCCTTTGCACCAAAGCTCCCTAATTTCCTAGTGATAAAATTAAAGTCACTAACCAAAGTGCCTCAGTGCCATTACCAGTTTCCTGCACTAAAGATCCTTAATTTGCTAGTAATGAACTTGAGATAACTAAACTAAAATCCTTAGCGCCATTCTCATTTACCTGCAATAATGTTACTCTCTGTTTTGATGCCAAAACAGTCAACCTTATTGCTTCAACGCCCACTCCATTCCTCTGCGCTGATACTCCTCTTTGTCCCAGTACTGGAATCAGAGCTATTAAAGCCCAACAAGGAAACTCCAAAATTAATTGTGCATCCACAGTGGAATCTACCAACAAGCATAATTAAGTATCCAACAAAACTGACTGCCTCATCAGCCAGTTTTCCGATGCTGAGGGTCACAGCTGCTCAACTGAGGCAGCTGAATCAAACGCTCAGCAACGGTTTTACCTTCCTTAGATGAGGCACTTGAAAATCTTGACAAATATCTCATATTAGCCAAGTCATGTGGCCTTTTGAAGTCAAAGAGCTCCCTTTCACCATTTTACTTTCCCCCTATGCCAGATCTAAAAATTTCACTTTGAGATGATTCTGGTACAAGGACCCAGCAAAACCACCATAATTTACTTGAACTAGCCAAGCTGGGGGTTTCTGCAACCACTTCACCCCTGTAAGTCCTGAGGAAGCACCCTATGAGCCTTAATTGCATGGAATTTCCATTTCACACTATAAAGGTGTAAAGAAGGCAGCTGTCCCCCTCATAACCCATGGCGATTTAACCATGTGGTGGATGAGAGTTGGGTGACGGCATAACCCCTCAAGGTTTCTCTCTTTCACCATATCTTACCACGCATGGGCTGCTCTAGAAGATCAGGGGGTTTACGTTGAGGTGGCTACGTCAAGAGGACGTTGCCATAACGAAAGTGGCAAGCATTTATCCCCAGTGAAAATTTCAGGTTATACTGAAGAGGAGAAAGATCTGAATAGATTGAGGGGTCAAACCCAGTGGATTGAGGGTGACAATCCTTTTGATACCTAATGAGATTGTGCCTACCCATCCTGGCCTTGGGCGCAACCAGTCACATGCCAAATGAAGCATCGTCAATCTACTAAGCAGAATTGTATTTGGAGAAAAAATTTTGCGGTGAAATTCAAGCGAGAGTTAGATGGCAAGCAGAAGATCAATTCTGCATTGAGTTAGTTGCAAAAATTTTATCTCTCTGAAATTGTTTGGAAATTGCAATACCTACATTCATGCATTTCTATTTATTCTAAGCCCACTAGTACTTAAGAATACTGTCCCTCTGTTGGACAATTGCAAGTCTGATACTGTAAAAAGAGTGTTTTGGATGAAAAATGACAATAAAATTGGCCAAAAGACCCTAGTCAATTCCCGGTGGAACCCCACAAATTTGGGTAACATATCCATTAATACTCGGGCAAATACCATGAGTTTGGGCAGTCAGATTGCACCAAATTATCGGCCAAATCTTGAAACCAATTTGAGGTCCCTCCCCCTCTTACAGCAAATTTAGTAAAACCAACACCATGGAGACTGGCCCCTTTTATAGATTTGGAAAGGGTCCCATAAGGTGCAAATATTTTCGCGCCCAATGATTAGATAAGATTTATAAAATTATTGCATCATGGACATATCCTACCTACAATCGACTTTCCAACTGCTGTTCCATCAATGTAAGGCGAATCTCCAGCAATATGATAGGTCAAATTACCATATTCCCTAATTATTACATTACTAAGTAATCTGAACTTCACATTGATTTTCCTTCAAACCTCTATACAGTTTAAATACTAACCTACTAGATATTGAAAAGGTTCTCTTTTCTTTTCCCCCGCGGTTACAAATAGATTCCCCAATAAAAATAATACTTTTAGTTACCATCTAGTACTAAAAAAATAATACTTTTAGTTACGTTTTTATTAATAGTAGTCTATAACCCCCTACAGCAGAATTATCTTGCAGTAGAGAAATTAACTTCTGTAAATAATTGGTGTAATTTAGACGTGAAAAGCACCAGAAAGCCTACAAGAAAGCCTGTATTTTAACACCCTCAATGGTACAGTTGTCATTTGATTCTCATATAATTTTTGTTTAAAATAAACAAATTTCCTTTTACAATCAACTTTCCAGTTATATAATTCTTTCCTGTTTTGTCACTGCCTCTACCCAGAACCATATCCTCAGGGTTGCACAACAATTGGGTCTTAATGCCATTATTATGACGCTGCTGTTCACCCTCAATGAATGGAATTTTACTGAGTGAGTGGCTTTGTGGGAATTTCCCCAATTGTAAGCACACTCTTGCTTCAAGACATCTTGTTATTAAAGAGTTTATTTTTTCTTCGCTCATGAGGTTTTGTGACCTCTTCACGCGCTCCACACCCAGTGGCACATCAGCGCATCCCAAGCCCTCTGTGGGTCCCAAAGAGATAACAGTGATGGAATCCACTGCCACTGCAGCAGCCACAGTTTAGTTACTAGTAGGAATGGTGGTAACGGTAGTTGCCAGTTAACACTACCCAATCATGTCTCTCCCCACCCACTATCAGGTCTTCGATGTCAATGCCCCTGGCATTCTGGGCTGCTTTCTGGGTGCTCATGAACCCTGACTGGCAGGACAGTCTCAAAGTCATTTTATACTTCCATGATATAATTGACCAACCATCAGTGTCCACCATTTCCACCCTTCTGATTGAAATTGGTGAACAATGGTTTTGTTATACCACATGAACTTGCAGTCAGTTCTCAGTCTTATGCTGTTCATGTGGTCAGTTGGCATGTTTTTGGGTGCTCCCACATGGTGATGGGGGAGCCCAAGTCTGAGTATTTCGCCCCAAAGGTTACAGTCCTGGTATCATCCAACCCTCAGGGGGTGGGGTCGTCCATCCCATCCGTGGAGAATGCTAGTCAGGTGTTGGACGCCCTCGCTGAGCTGAAAGTGCAATTTTAAGCTAACACAATGGCTTCAACTTCTCTAACGGACGTGTAACATAGCATGGATTTTTTGGACGTTATATAATGTGATGTTCGCTGATGAGTGCATTTAATCTCATGTTTAGCCAACCAAAAGGGGGTTTTGACACCACTGATTATGCTGGTGTCATCATTGTGCAGGCGCTGGTAGCACAACTATCTATCCTTTAAATTTTATTTGAGGCATGATGATCAGGGGACGGACATTACCAATAAAAAGAATCAAAAAGCTTAAAAAATGGGGCGACAAAACAAAACAAAACCAAACTAGAACCTCCAACCAGGCAAGGAGTGGAGGACCGCTAACCCACCATGGCAGAGGGGGAGGGAGGGTTTGGCGGCTCAACGTCAGACGCAGCAGCAACAATAGCAGTGGAATAATTGATGCAGTGGATATAAGCTGAGACAAGGGTGTTGGGGCATCAGCATGGTGCAGGTTGAGGGTGTAAACAAAGGATTTATATTTAAAATATCAGTCTGGAGGATAGCTTCTACATATTTTGCAAGATGATGTTCAGCTTGGAGGCGGGAATCTGGGAGTAGCGCGAAATTGGCAAGACTTTTCTGAGTGATTTTAATTTTTGGGTTAAAGGCTGAAAGACTAGAAATATATGAGGCAGAGTTGGCGGCGGTGTAGGCCAACTTGGTGATTTCTTCCCGCACTTCTTCAGAAAAGTCCTATGGAAGTTAGGCAGATGTAACCCATTCGAGAATTCATAAGTTTTTGCCACTTCTTTGCGGAGAAGGGGGTTATGGGGCGAGCACACCACTGATAAGACAATCTGATTGTCACTTTGGAAGGGGATGGCTCAACTGTCTATCTTGCTCCAGTTTTTTTTCGCTGGATGCTGAAGTGTCTCATTTGCCTTTGTTCATAAAAGCTTTCCATGATCAGGCCCCTGGACTTGGGCTCTAGTTGAATGTAATTGTAGTAGTATTTTGTGCTGCTTAAGACTCTGTGTCCACTAATCTGCCACCTGGGACATGCAGGTGGTGTCATTGGATCAGCTGTGCATGTCAGCAACCTACATTGGTGGTACGTTATGTCAAATGAGAGTGGTGGGGGGGTTTTGGTAGAAGATTCTCTACTGGAGAAGTTTTAAAAGGGGTTTTGAATAATCAGTTGGTATGCCCATTATCATTTGCCCAGAGTACTGGTCTGAGCCATGCTCCTGGGGTATGTGTTTTGGTGCCAGAAGACGTTGTGGTATCCCATTGTCCCGTTGTTGCGCCTACCCCTGCCCTGGCGCCAGTGAGTGAGATGGATCCTGCAATAGATCAGGTAGCATACAATCCACTGATTCTCCTGTTGTTGGAATCCTAATGCAAAGAATTTGATAAAGTAAACTCTGGGGAGGGTTCCAATTCCCCACTTGATTCAGTTCCCCTGGACAATTCTATGATTATCACCATCCAGCAGGCGTAATCATGTGTGGTTGCCAATAAACAAGATTTTGATTTACTTTTATTGCCGCTGGAAATTTGGTTGGGTGCACACAGGGTGTCAATTGAGGCCCTGGTATATATAGGCATGGCGGGAAACTTTTATGAGTTTGAAACCGGCACAGGATCTTGACTTAGACTTGGAAGCAGGGCGTCCGTGCAGGGTGCATCATTTGCTCCAATGGCTTCATAAAAAGTATGGCAGCCTGTGACTTTTTTAGTACACCAATTATGTTTCTGTAATTGGTTCACTGCGGTGCCAGATCTGCTTTTCATGGTTATAATGGAGTGGAGTGGTAGTTTCAGCATCATGTGAAAATCAACCTAGACTTGAATATACTGTCCTTTGCAACACCCAGTTGGGTGAGTTTACCTTTATTAATACACTTATGACAGAATGGGGTGAAAATCCATCACATCCCTCCTCTCCACAGTGTCCTTCTGTCAGATTTCCCCTCAGCGTTAGTGGCATATCAGGATATTTTTGATTTAAAAGCTAATTGCCTTCTTCCACACTCTGGATATGACTTGGCTTTCCGCTTGACAGTTGCTGTGATAAACATCAACTGTCCATTGTATCCCTAAATAGCGCAGTATAAAAAGGTGTTGGAAGTATGATTGTACAATATGCTTAAGAAGGGGTGAGTGTCTAAGAAAAACTCCCCTATTGCATCGCCTATAGTTTTTTCTCATAAAAAAGTACGTTGCGCCCACGCCTCAACTATGGGCGTTTAAATATATTACCATTCACAATCCCTACAATTTTCCTCTTGTGCAAAAGATCATCCAGGAGATTTCAAAATACAAGGTGTATTCAAAAGTTGACCACATGGATGCATCAAATCAGATCCAGGTGGCAGAAGCCAAAAATGGCTTATAACAATTTAGACCAAGAGGGGAATATCTCAGTTCCACGTGATGCCATTTGGCCTGAAAAATGCACCAGCCATGTTCCATTGGATTGACAATGTGCATGGTGACCTCAGGTTTATGTGCATGGTGGCATACAATGATGATATCATTGTTCTTTCCCACCAGACCTGAGAAGCATGAGAAGGACTAGAGGCGGTTCTGGCCGCGTTGCATAAGGCTGAACTTTACCTAAAGCCAATTAAGTGTGGGTTATTATGAAAAAAGGTTACCTTTTTAGGTAGTTTCGTTTTAAAAGATGCTTACGCCATTCCCCCAACAAGCTCAAGGCAATATGTGAGTGGTCTACTACTATGACCCAGAAGAAGTTGCAGAGCTTCTTGGGAACCATCACTTTTCTAAAGACATTATCCCCTGCCCTCTTGCAGCTGGCCAAGCCGCTGCACCCCCTGACCGTGAAGAATGTGCTGCTCTGATGGATGGAGGAGTGCCAGCAGGCGTTTGACGCCATCAAGGAGGAATTTTTGGCGCCTCCAATTTTTAAACATGCGACTCCACCAAGATGTTTATTTGTCACATGTGACGCCTCATCCAACGCCGTGGGGCAGTACTTTTTCAGGTGCATGATGGTTTGAAACACCTGATGGCTTATTTTTCCTGCAAGTTTGTTTCATCTTAACAATCCTGGGACATTTATGACAAAGAGCTGGCTACCGTGGCATGATCTCCTACCCACTGGTAGTACCTTCTTCAGGGCGCTCACCATGAGGTAACCGTGTGGATGGATCACCAGGTCTTATGTTTTTTTTGGAAACCTCAAAAGTTGGTGCATCTTTAGGACTGGATGTATTGTGACCTCTGTAATTCAATTTTTTAATACAAGTTTATGAAAGGGGCGTTGAATGTTCTCTCCAACTTTTTGAGTCTCAAACTTACATTGGGTCCAGCGGAGGCAGATGAGCAGGAGTTGACCACAGTAATTCTGCTGGCCCTGATTTTAGATATCGCTTCTCTCGCAATTTTAGTTGCATATTGGGCACCAAACATGATTTTGGTCTTATAAGTGTTGGTAGACCAGACGTTTTTATCAGAGAGTTTGGAGTTGTTGGACATCTGGAACTTCCAATGCATAAGCGGTATCACTATATTTGGAAGAAGAAAACATTTAATTTAAGTTGATATTGTGGTGCAGCCCCATCTACAAGAAGAAGTTATTTGGGAGCACCACAACACCCTGCGGTAGGACATCTGGGGAATAATAGATGCCTGTATATGGTTAAGTGGACATATAAATGACCAGTCATTCTCAAGGATATCTGGCATAGATCACAAACTGTGTGGCATGCACATGGGCTAAGTTGGATAAATCAGTTAAAAATAGTCACTTTAATCTCATACATCAGACAGAGGCCCGTGGATCTCAGTGTCCATCAAAATCATTGTTGAGTTTTCTAACTCTAATTGGCTTACTGCTATTATAGCGGTTGTGGACTGCTTTACTAAATTCGCACTCTTCATCCCCTTGTTCCACTGATATCACCTCAAAAGAGATGGCCCAGTTTTGTGCGGCATGTGTGTCAATGTTTTAGTTGCCACAGGAGATCATAAGTGACCATGAGTCATAGTTTACAACACAATTTTGGAATGAGCTTCTGACATATTAGGGATTACGCCATGTTTCTAAACTGCATAAAATCCTCAGTTAAAAGTTCAAATGATGTAGATGAATCAGATTCTCAAGCAGTACTTCGATGTTATGCTGCAGCCCTGCAGGACACCTGGGTGGATGACTTTCCATTAGCTCAATTTGCTTATAATAATGGTACTCATGCATCTACTGGTTTCTTGCCATATGAGGCTACGCTGAGGTACAACCTGTCATTTTTGGCGGGGCTGTGTTTGTGGCCAGAGATTCCAGCTGCAGCGGATCACGTGAAGCACATCTGTAAAACCCAATCCTTGGTTTAAGAGCATTTGACCAAAGCTATTAGTGATTACAAGCAGTTTGCAGACTAAACGTCTACTAACCTATGAAATCATGATGGGGTCCTATGCATGTTGAACATGCGTCACATGCTGATGCAGGTGACCACCCAAAGATTTGCAAGAAAAAGTTCTGGTCCCCATGTGGTGGAGGCAGATTTGGGCAACAGCGCATTTCAGTTGACACTTCTGGCCCACTAGAAGCAGCACCCTGTTTTCCATATTTCGCAGTTGTCCCATTTAAGAGGAAGATCTGGTGGAACCATAGCCTATTGTGGTTGAAAGATTGGAGGAGTCTGAGGTTAAAGAAATCTTAGCTTCATGGCGATCTCTCTGTTAGTGTTACAGTCCTTTAGACTTTTGCTAAGTTTCAAAAGTGGCTTGAAGCTGAAAATTCGCAAAAATGGGTCAAAAAGGAAACAGAAGAATGTATATAATACTTAATATCTTACTTGATTAAAAAATGTCAATATTTATTGGGTGAGTTGGGACACGGTGCCTCAAGGATCTTTGTGGCCCCATCCATTAAGGATCTTTATTGGCCTTCCAGATTGACCACCTGTTTGGCACCCTGATTGTATTTCGCCGCCACCATGACCGGATCATTGAAAACTCTGCCTCACATGACTCAGTAATTGGGGATGAGAATACTGAAGTCATCTCCATTCAAATAGGCTTGAAAGCCAATTCACTGCGGCTCAATTTGGAAGTGGGGAATTCAATCTGTTTCTCATCTCAAATTCTGACAACGCCCCCCTTAAGATCCTGTCAGAGGGGGGTATAGGGCCGAAGAAATTGGCCATTAACCCTATTAGGCATGGTCCTCTGGTTGACATCAGAAATGGAGTACTCTGACTTCACCTTATAAATTATCTCATAAGGTCCAGACTAAAGAACGTATAGCTTATTCTGTCGACCTCCAGGTTGATGGTGATAGAAGAGAACAAGGTCACCTAATTAGAAAGTTGGTAAGAAGGGTCAGCTGGGATTAAATCGGGTTGTCTCTCTTCCTGTAGTGGTGATAATGCCTTGTGTGGGTAGGGCTTGAAGCTGAACAATGTCATCGGCTAAGGCCCTCATAATTATTTCAGAGTTCTCAGGTGTGGAGGTCTCAAGCAATGGCTGGATGCTACTTGGTAGCTGAAGTGCATGACCATATAGGGCTTCAAATGGGAACATCTTGATGGCTCAGTGGTAGCTTATCCTGTAGGCAAGCAAAGCGCTGGGTAGGTAGTGGTTCCAGCGAACAGGATCCAAGGTGGCCAACTTTCATAAAATGGAAATAATATTTCCATTATCATGTTCTACCACCCCATTATTTGATAGGTGGTAAGGGGCGGCGAAACTCTGGGTAGTACCAAATAGCTAAGTAAGTTCTTGTACTACCTGTGAAGTGAAATGTTGGGATTCCTACCTGAACAGCCTATTCAGATGCATTGGATAACACGACCAATACCAAACTGACTAAAAAGCCTAAACCTCTGTTGGAATTCAAACCTGAGCTATAGAACGAGCTTAAGCAGATTAACTGAGATAATTGGGTTGCCACCAAAACCCCGATTCACTCATTTTTCTAGATCTAAGCTTTGGCAATTTAGAAACTCACTGATAAACCTCCTCAATTACCCTTAAAAAGCTTGTATTGATTAATAAACTTTAAGGTTTTTCTCCTTTTCACAATTTTAAGTAAAAATTGTAGTTAAAATTTTGCCTCATCAGACTTGTTATCTGGATTAATAAGACTTCTCAACCAAGAGAAGCAACCAAGGTAAGTATCCCACACCCTCAGACTTCAGATCAACTGGCCAATTTATAACAAAGGATCCATAGTATTAACCTATGATCCTGACAAAACTGGTGCTCCCTGCCAGGTTGCACCCCGAGTTTGTGGTGAAAATTAAAAAATAAATAACAAAAGCAAATTTGGATAATAACAATTCTGTTTAAGAGAACTCCTCAGATCATGAAGCCTCTCATCTCAGTGACTGGGCAATAAACATGAATTTCAGTAATACTGCAACTAACTACAATATTCTCTTTCCACCTTCTACTGAAGTGAACCTCCAAGCTCCATCCGTCAGACAATACATCTTACAATTATCTAACTTCACTGAAGCTCTCCAACTCCTCTATCTGGGGCCTTCGTCCCTGGGGCAAAGCCATTAGAAGAAGAGCTCTTGCCATGCTAACCCCTATGATAATCTTAGCCCAAAGTTCTTCACTTGATATAGAATAAGTTGGAGCTGGATGTACGGAACACTACCTGCGTCAATTTGTCCATCCCACTTTATACCATTTACTTCTAGTAGCAGGGTTCCATCATCATGAATTAGTTCGCCACTTGCAACTATCAGAGACCATACACTCGCAGCTCCTCCAACTCTATCAATCTGCCTCCCAGTTTGGCAATGAAAGCTGAACCACTAATTTGGAAAATCGGCAGTTTATTAATGAAATACAAGATGTGATCACCCACTTGGATCAAGGAGTCATGAGTTTTATTTGGGAGGAACTCACAATCGTTTTAGTCAAATAGAGGTTGTTATCCATAATCAAGCCATAGATCATACCCATTAAGTATGCTCTGAGTTTGATAATTTATTATCTCTGTCAATGAACGCCTCCAAACCTTGGAGGAAATGATTTACGAAATAAGGGAAGGCCATAATAGTTTCTATAGCTCTGGAATTCAAGGAGGGCCTGGTGAGAGTGGACCTCCTGGTTATGATAGACGTGAAGGAAAACAAGGACCCCCTGGTCATGATGGACAGGATGGTGAAAGAGGACCCCTTGGTTTTGATCGACAGGATGGAGGAAGGGGACCCCCTAGGCCCAGAGGTCCTCCAGGACTCAGTGGTGACCCCAGAATCCATGACGAACGCCTTCAGGCATTAATCCACCAAATAAAAATCTTGATGACCAATTAAGATGTGACACCTAAGGTGCCCACCTTACTCAGGATGGCGTTCCCCTATCACCTGAAGTTCCTTACCTGTTCATCACAAACACCTCAAGACCTTGTCCAGCCTAACTGCTTTGGTACATGGATTAGAGAAAAGGGTGCTCACCACCAAACAGCATCAACTCAACCTCCAAGCTGCCAATACCACTTTAAAAAATTAAGTATGCCAATTAAACCAACTTGTAGCCACAAAATCTGCTCTCAAAGCCACCCTCAAACGTTTATATTTAATAGTTGACGATCTTAATGATCTGTGGAGACAAGTAGATAAACTTCAATCTCAAGCATATTCCCAAGATACCGCCTTTCCATTAGGTGAAAGCACTGCCTCATATCAGTTGATGTCGTTAATCCTTCAACCCCCAAGTGGTACATTTTAACCTTCGTTCAAGAAAAATATATCCCTGGAGAGGAAAGTATCTTCTCTTTCTTATATTGATATGAAAACTCTATTGAGGAAGTGACTGTCCATCGATGTCTTAAACACTTGACTAACTGTCTTAGCTGTATGTCTCAAGACATTATGGTCCCCCATCTGATGCATTGCCAGACTTGGACTGATGCCAAGAATGCCTGCTTTGGGAATTTGGTAGCGACTTAACCTTAACCAACAAAAAACAGACCTTTATGGGAATAAGCCTTAATTGAGGTGAAACTATTACCAAATTCGCCCACCGTTTTTACCTTGAAGCACAAACTCTAGTTGCAGGGAATCATCTTACGTTAGATGATGCCATCGCTGCTGCGTTTTTGGAATTTAAAAATAAGCCTAATACCTTACTTTATCTAAAGCGGTGAAGTCTAACTTAACGTCCCTCCTCCATATTAAAAAAGTTATATTGGAAATCCTGAACAAACTACATGAACCCGTTGGGCCACCTCATTTTAACACTAATAAGCCCAAGCTCAAAAAAATTGGCCATTACACCCCCTGATTCGCCTACACTTGAATTATACTGTACTCATTGCATAAAGAAAAAACCATACTGTAGCTGACTGCCGCATCCTTTACGTAAGTCAGCAAAAGATCAGTCAGTATAGGGAAAGATGCTCCCTATGCTGGTGGAAATCAAGTGCCTCAAGACCCTTGTTCTAGTTCTAACTGTAACTCCAGTACTTCCAGTTGTTTTGTGTTAGCTTCCCCGTCAGAAGTTAAAGTTCCTCTATCTATTCAAGGGAATAAAAACCTCCAGCTTTCAGACTTTATGATGGTCAGTCACCCAGACAAATTTTGGTGGCAGCTCTTCTATAGAAAGCCAAGCCTTGGCAGATAAAACTTTTAGACAAATTGAACAACCCTGAGCTTGGCCACAGCAGAATCCTCCGCTTGTTTCACTGAAAATCCCTAATGACAGCCTATTAGCTATTAGCTCCCAAATTTGGATTGTTGGTGGTATGAGTCAAAGTAGTAGACCATAAGGTTAAAGTCCTGGCAATAATTGACACTGGTTCTTTGGTTAACGTTATTCCCTCCTGGCTTATCCAAAATATAAAAAATAGCTCCTGACTTGATTCACGAAGCTGAATATGGGATGGCAGGTAGTCAGTCTATTAAGGCGGTAGGAGCCTATTCTGCTTTAACCCTTCATTTTTGGAAATTATTAATTAATGCCCCCACCATTGCACTAGAAAATGATAATTACGAGTTGCTTATTGGGGTCTAACCGATGTGGGAGTTTAACTGCATCATTAACCACAAGGAAAATACCTATTCCTACTAGGGTATCGGATTATGTTAGTATTCAAACTCCTCATCAAAAATAAAAGAGCCCCTAAAAAAAGGACATGCCTCCTTGAATACCCATCCTCCGTTTGCAAGTTGGAGTCCCAAGTCTTAGGGGAAAAAACTAAGTTACCCTTGGAGGCTGTGGATGCCGAATAGGGGATCCTCTGTATACCCCTCATTCTGTGACAATACTCTCAGGCTCACAAGTTATTGTAGATATGGATTCAGATTCTTACCCCTCCTGATCAAATTTTGGAGCTTAGTGGACACCCAAAATCTTCCATAAAAGAAGTGTTGACCTGCCTGAGGATTTTGGATCCTGCCTACAGGAAATTTTTCTCTATTATATTAGGGAATTTAACCACTAAAACTCTCCAGGTCCCTTGACATGCCCCAATCGCTTATGTAAAACTATGTCTTATTAAGAGTTTTGCCAATGTAAATTGTTTTGGCTCATTGCAGGATTTTAGATTTGATCCCCCAACCACCATAGCTTTGGTTGACAGTAGAATTGGGGATAACCTTCCCCTGAATATATGCCAGGATGTCAAAGACCTCCTTAGGGAGTATGGCAATATCTTTTCCTCAGGACCAAGTGACTATGGGAAAATGTTCGGGGTAATCTATAAATTGAAACTGGGGATCACCCTCCATTTAAATTCAATCCTATCAAAAATACAAAGTGGAAGGAGCTCAAGTGGCCCTAGAGATACAGCAACTGTTGGAAGTCAGGTTACTTGTGCCTTCCAAAAGTCCATGGGCTTCTCAACTCTTATTAATTCAAAGAAAGATGGTGGTCACCATGTTGTTATGGATTATCGCTGCCTAAACTCTATCACTCACAAAGATAGTTACCCCCTGCCATGTCTAGATGACTCTTTACGCTTAATGTCGGGGTACACTATTTCTCAGCTATAAATCTCGCCAGTGGATGCTGCAAGTAGATTTGTGACCATAAAATCAGGAAAAATGTGCTCTCATTACAAGTGAAGGACTATTTAAACCCACTCAAAGGCCTCAGGGCTGTGTAATTCCCCTGATACATTCCAACGCGCTATGGACGGACTACTATGCGATTTAAATTACTCCTGCATACTAGTTTATCTTGATGATATTACCATTTTTTGAGAACCTTTACTGACCATCTAGATCACCTCAGCAAGTCTTTCAGCAGTTATAAAAAATCATTGTTAAAACCAAAGCCGTCAAAATGCTTTTCTTCCAGAGTGAGATGAATTTTCTGGGACATAAGGTCAGTAAAGCCAAAATATCCCCGATGGATTATAAAGTCTTGGCTATTGATAAGATGACCCTGTAAATCCCCTAAGAGATGTACAATTTTTCTTAGGAATGGTGAGCTATTATCACCAATTTATCCCCAATTTCACAGACACCCCTGAGTCTCTGGATTATCTACTGAAGAAAGGAATACCCTTTCAGTGGAAAGAAGAGCAACAGCAGGCCTTCAACCTGCTACGCGTCTCTCTCTTCCACTCTCCAGTACTTATTCATCTAAATTTTATTAAACCCTTCCTCCTCCTTACTGATGCTAGCGGTATTGTCATCAGAGCCATACTATCTCAGCATGATGAGAACATAGTGGACCATCCCATCGCCTACTACAGCAAGACCTTATCTATAGCTGAACTTCATTTTAGCGTCACAGAATGTGAATGCTTGGCGGTCTTACTGTCCATTAAAAATTTCTGACCTTTTTTATATGGGAAGCGTTTTATCATTATAACCAATCATGCTTCCTTACGTTGGCTACAACAAATGAAGGACTCTGATGGAAGATTAGCCTGGTGGGCATTAAACTTCAAAGTTATGGCTTTTCCATTATCCACTGACCAGGGACAATCCATCAAAACGCAGATTGCCTTTTTTGGCTTCCCATCTTACCAATAAAAGACCTTGAAGAGGATTGATTCTACAACCTCCTAACCCAACCACAGTTATGGAAGGATGAATCCCTACCTATCCAAAAGGAATTAGAGAAAAGATCGGCAAAACTTCAAGTCAAAAACGGTCAATTGTGTAAACTAGTGTCTAAACAATGGGTGCCTTATGTAAGACCATCAGCTCGAACTGATGTCATATTAGAGGGACATCGGCAAGTCAGCTATGGGGAATTCAGAAAACCTACCAGTAGCTTAAAACTTAATGATATTTGAAGGTAATGTTTGTTTCTACCCAGGATGTATTGGAGTCCTGTCTGGTATGTAAAAGCCAAGCTGGACTCAATCTCTGCTCTCAATATCCAGTGGTCTCACCCTGTATACCATTCCGTACTATTAGCATTGATGTTGTGGGTCCTCTTCCACAAGCATCCAATATACATTGGTTCCTCATACTAGCCATGAGCCATCTAACTAAGTGGATCAAAGCCATATTACTCCCCACTGTTTTGGCAAAGGCTACCACCACGTTTTTGTATAATAGGATTATCTCCCAGCATGAGGGCCCTAAGGTCATTCTTTCCAATAATAGACAAATTTCTGCTTGACACTAATGAAAGATTTAGCCGACCTGATGGGAACCACACAGGTATTCTCCACCCTCTACTATTATGCAACCAATGGAATGGTAGATTAGGTAAATGGTACTCTAACTGCAACTCTCCAAAAAATGGCAATTACTGATCCCCTTCCTTGGCCCCAATATTTGCCTAGTGCAATTCTGGCCTATCAGATCAGATACCATCGATTTACTAATATGTCACCATTCCAAGCATTGTATGGCAGAAATACCCATCTGCCTTTCAAAGTCCAGGCGATGCTTGCCCAAGCATCATCCTGAATCACCTGAAGTCTCCATGCGAAGTATTGTAAATGAAATCATTAGACTTCAGGCCCTGGCTGCCAAAAATATGACCACAACAACCAGTAGAGAAACTGCTCAATTCAATGATAAGCATTATCCCCTACACATTTTCCAACTAGGTGACCTCGTCCTATTCTAACATCACCATCCTAGAGGTCACGATCACAAACTGGGCACCAACTGGTCAGGGCCTTATCAAGTCATATATAGTTGGGGCAATGAACGCTCAATTGTAGAGGTTGTTCAGGTCGCAGTCAAAAACTGCATCCATACTCACTTTCTCCATTCGTTTCCCCCTGCTCCAAGATCTAGAGGGGGTATTTTCAGGATTCCTACATGAATGGCCGATTCAGATGTGTCATATAATGGGAATCAATACTGAACTGACCAAAAAGCCCAAACATCTGTCAGGGTTCAAACCTGAGCTATGAGACGATCATAAGCAGATCAACTGAGATAATTGAGTTTCCACCAAATCCCCAATTCATTTATTTTTTAGATCTAAGCTTGGGCAGTTTAGAGATTCCCTGATAAACCTCACCATTTTACCCTTAAAAAGCTGGTATTGATTAATAAACTTTAAGCTTTTTCTCCTTTTCACAATTTTAAGTAAAAATTGTAGTTAAAATTTTGCCTCATCAGACTTGATATCTGGATAAAGAAAGGCTTCTTGACCAAGAGAAGCAACCAAGGTAAGTATCCCACACTCTCAGACTTCAGGTCAACTAACCAATTTACAACAAAGGATTTGTGGTATCAAATTCATGATCCAGACATTAGATTCCAACCTATTATCTGAAAGTAAGGTTTGGGGGAACCCGTGCTGGGTGAAAACGGATTGAACAAGGAAGAGAGCTGTGTCTTTGACAGTGGAAGCTGGGACCAAAATTGCTTCAACCCACTTGGTTAAGTGGTCCATGGCTATGATAATATACTTATGGCCATGCAACCCAGTGGGAAGAGGGCCCACCACATCAATGCTAACGGCATTGAAGGGCCCTTGTGGGGCGATATATGATTGTTAAAATTGAGGATGGGCTCAGTCTTGGGCTTTGGCAAGTCATACATGCCTCCAAGACCTCTTAGATGGTTTCTACCATTTGGCACCAGTAACATTGTGACTTCAGCCATTCGTGAGTCTTCTTAACTGCCCCATGTCCCACAGTAGAATGGCTGTCTAGAATAACATCAGTTTTGGAAGAGGGGCGGACATAAGGGAGACACTTCTTATTGCCCTTCTCGTAGAGCAGCCTATCCTTAATTTGAGTGTCTAAAGTCATTCTTTGGAGTTCAGATTGGACCTCAGGAGTTTCAAATCCCCATTGATCAGGCTGACCTATTAGATTGTACATTCAGTCCTCCTTGGGGTCAAAGCTGCTAGCATTGGCATCCTGAAGAGACCATCAGTGTTTTGATAAATCATGCCTGCATGATGGACAATGGTGAAATCATAGCTCTGTAGTCATAAGGCCCACCTGGCTAGTCAGCAATCTGGGTCCTTCATCTGCTGGAGACACCAGAGCGAGGAGTGGTTTATTATAATGGCAAAGTGAGTACCATAGAGATAAGGCCGAAAATGTTTGATGGCTAGAAAGACAGCCAGTCACTCCCTATCAGTAACGCTGTAGTTCCGTTAAGCTTTACTTAGTGTCTTAATATAATAGGCCACAGGATGGTCAACTTGGCTTTATCATGTTGGGCTAGGATAGCCCCGATGGCAACATCACTTGCATCCATAAACAAAAAGAAGGGCTGGTTGAAACGCAGGTCTACTAGAATGGGTTTATTACATAGAGCAGTTTAAGGCATTAAAAGCCTGTTCTTGTTCAAGCCGCCATAAAAACTGCACATTCTTCTGCAGGAGGTAGAATAGTGGCGCGGCTAGGTCATCAAACCAGGTGATAAACTGACAATAACAGTCCACCATGCCTAGGAAAACTGGATATCCCTTAAGCTTTGGGGACGTGACATTCTCTCTATGGCGTCGACTTATTCTGGTATAGGCTGGATGCCATCCTTAGAAACTTTGTGTCCCAGAAACTTCAGTTCTGATTTGAAAAAGGAGTAATTTGAAGGTTAAACTTTATAAAAGCCTTTTGGAGCCAATTGAAGTCTTCTCTGAGATGCTCAATGTGTCCATTAAAGGTTCATGAGAAAACAGTAATGTTTTCTAGGTAGACGAGGACGTATGAGAGCTTCAAGTCCCCAAGGATCCCATCCATGGCATGTTGGAAAGTGGATAGGGCATTACAAAGGCCCCAGGGCATCTTTGTGGGCTCAAATACTTCTTCATTAGATATGAAAGCGCACCTGGCTCAATCTTCAGGGGAGATCTCAACTTGCCAATATTTGCTGGCAAGGTCTATGGCAGAAAAGTACTGAGATCCAGCAAGCAGATGGAAGTAAAAATCAATTTGGGGCAGAGGATAACTGTCCTTCTTGGTGATGGAGTTGAGTCACTGGTAGTCCATCATCATCTGGTGGATGCTGTATTTCTTCTAAACCAGCAGAAGAGGAGAGGCCCAAGGGCTGCACGATAGTACCAGGAGTCTGGCATTGAGTAGTTGTTTTAGCTCCACCATCACCTGTGCCTCTTCACCTTGATCTTTTGTTAAGGTTGGTACTGGAAGGGGGAGAATCCCCAGTTTCCATATGATGTAGGACTGTTCATTCTTTCAAAGTCATAGGTTGAGGCCAAAAATAGGTCTGAATACTCCTCCAACAACTCTTAGACCTTATGTTGTTGATCATCCAAGAGGTCCTTTCCAATACTGATGTTGACCAGGCTGACTGATGGAGGCGTCTCCAAGATGAAATCCCTTAAGTACCCAAAACTTTGGACATCAGCAATAGCCTCCACTGGTTGAAGGAGGACATAAGTAGCAGGAATGTTTGGACCTACTATTTTGGGTTTGTCAGTGAGGTTGGCCAAAAAAACGAATATAGATCCAGAATAAGTTGGATCTAGGATCCCCAGGCAGATTAGCACCTCTTTTGTGGATGGGTTGTCTAGGCCTCAGATTTCCAATAGATATCCCGAGGGGATGTTGACATGAAACCAGGTGTCAGCAATGACTTGGGACTTTGGAGGTATTGTAGTCGCCCTAGGCAAGTAGATCGGCATGCCCTCTTGCCCATCAATAGCAGGAGGGGGCAATCATACATGGGAGCCCCTAATGTGATATTTGAGACAATTGATTTTGGCCTTCACTCTTCAGTAAACAGGCTCAGGCTTTGACCTCTGTCTTAGAATCATGAAAGGTTTCAAAGATCAGAGGGACCCAATGCCCTAGTAGGGTCTAGAAAGCCGCCATCATAATGGAGTACTGCTGAATAGTCTCAAAGGAACTGAGTCCCAATGAGCAGGTCATAGCTAGGGTTATTTAGCATGACAGCAGGGGTGTTTACATCAAGTTTTCTAAACAGTATCAGTAGAGAGGAAAAATACCCTATAGATCGGGCACATTATGAGCTCTCTGTGCCATACTCCACATAGTGTGTCAAATTTAGAGCACTTTTGATGCGCTTCATTAACTTGGATGATATGACTTTCATGGGAGAGCCACTATGGACTATGGCAAGGACTGGAACTTTGTGAACTCAAACTGCAACATGGGTAACCAGACTTCCAAACTGGGGCGGTAGCATGAGGAACATAGAAGAGTCATTGAAAGAAGTTTAAGATGTATCAATTTCTTTATATCATTGGATACTAAAACTTCTTCTCCAGATACAATAGCTCCAGGTTTGTTTAAGGTTATGGAGGATTCTTGAAGGTGGGTAAGGATGTCAGAATAGAGCTCCTCGTCCTTCATGCTGATGGCCCTTTTCCCACCTCAATGGTTAGTCGTTTCCTGCAGGTCCTGGAACAGTGTCTGAAACCGTTACAGTAAGTGCATTGAGGTTAAGGATTCTTCTAGTTTTTGACTACATGGACTCTAGGACGGTTAGAGGGGCATGTAAATGTAGCTTTAAAGTGTAGAGTTGATGCAGTGATCTCGTTAAGTGCCTCCTTGATCTCTCAGATACAGGTAAACCCATTCTTCTGCCCAACCATATGCATTTGTACCTCAGGGTAGGATCCCAACGCAGAGATGACAGTGGTAATAGCATCATCCATGGTAATACGATTTGTATTGTCTAAGGGTTGTGCTTGGGCATAAAAACGGCTAGCAAGCTAAATGAAGCTTTCTCCTTTATTCAGTTGGATACCAATGAACGCCTGTTTTTGGTTGGCCAGGGTTTGATAACTGCCAAACTCTTGGATTTAGGCTGTACAGACCTGTTACCAGGTGTTGCACTCCTTCAAATGGGGGGAATGATCTCTCAGGCAGTGCTATATAGGCAGGAGTGGATATTTTTTACCTTCTGCTAGTCAGTGGCCTCCTCCATGAAACTCTCATATGTGTACAGGAAGGAGGCAATGCTTTCCTGGCTGGGAGTGAACCTTTTATTAAAACTAGGTTTAAAGTTTGTTGCAAGAGTAGTGGAGAGGGTTTTAACACCAGGGATGGGTGCTGGCCCCAAGATCTCAGTAACCGCATAGTCACGGAGGGCCTGTTGGTTTTGCTGTCGCCATAGGCCCTCAAGGCCTCTTGAATATCATCCCAATTTTGGTTGAGGGAGGAAACGAAAGCCTTATTTGCAACCTGCTCCTTTAGGGATTGGATGTCAGCGCCCTGAAGGTGAAGCTGGCTCTTGAGGGTGGTCAAACGGGTTTTAACCTTCAAGTTTGTTTGAGCTGAGAGATGCGAGTATTGGTAGCTTGGCGAAGGCACTGAAGTTGTCCAAAAGTCTGACAGTGCCTCAATGGAGACCCTAGGGTTGAGGGGGACTCCATCCACTCAAAGTTTGCATACCTGAGCTACATTCCGAATCTGATTGTGTAGGGCAGCCAATGCTGTTATCACATCCTTCCGCCATGGGTCTTCAGGGCCATCAGGGAGGGTTCTGAGGGACCTAGGGGCCCTTGAGGTCCATGGGGACCCTCTGGTCCTTCGGGGCCTTCACTCCTGGAGGAGTAGTCATGAGAGGCCAGCTCTCAATAGTGTTGTTTTGGGGCCATACCAGATCCTTGAATTGGGGGAGGCGCTGATTCCAAGTTTCCTCAAGAAGCTGGACGTTCTGAATCAGCTGGTCCTCAAGATAGCCAGAGATCCTGCTATCTAGAACTACAATTTGATCTCAGACCTTGTTGATCAACCGTCAGTTATTGATAATGGCCTCACAGCTGTCTTGAACAAAGGAGGAGGATGCGTTGTAGAAATTGCTGATGTTTGAGTGTAAGGCCTGGGTGAGCCCCAGTTATTGGGAGCTTCTTGATGGTGCAACCCAACTAGTTGGACTAGGTGATGAATAGCTGTGTGAACAAAGTTGTGAAGGTAGTGATCAAAACCCAGGCAAGTTCTCCTGCCAACAGTTGGGCTTTGTCATAAAGGTCCTGCATGGTAGAGGGAATGGAAGAGGCACAAGGGTGGCTGGAGCGAGCACACATGGAGTAGATGCCATCTATCAATTGTTAGACAACATCATTAAGGTTCTCATACTGAAGTTAATACTGACTTCCTGATAGAGGGCAGGGAAAACTGAAAGGTGGCCCGTAATTCTAACCTCTCAAGATGGAAGGGTGGTATTTCATATCATAAGGTAATGACCCATCGAGTAATGCTTCTCAACTAAACAGCAGATTGATCTTCAGGGCTGCTAGTATTCTCCATTATTTGTGATAGACATTTTCACTTATGACAGCTCGGAGACCCCTTTAGTGAGTACCACAACTGTTGGCATTAAAGTTCTTTAGACTGTTGCCAAGGTCCAGAAGTGGCTTAAAGCTGAAAATTCGCAAAAGTGGGTCAAAAAGGGTTTGGAAGAATGGATAAAATACCAAATATTTTATTAGATTAAAAGTTGTCAATGTTTATAAGGTGCGTGGGGACATGGTGCCTCAAGGATCTTCATGGCCCCATCCATTCATGAACTTTAATGGCCTTCTGGATTGACCGCCTGTTTGGCACCCTCATTGTATTTCGCCGCCCCATAACTGGATCAGTGTAAAATCCTCCTCACATGACTCAGGAATTGGGGATGAGAATCCTGAAGTCATCTCAAGTCAAATAGGCTCAAGATCTGGTTCACTGCAACTCAATTAGGAAGTGGGTTATTCAATTGTTTTTCATCTCAAATCCTGACACTCTCCAAATGGCCCAATACCTTGTAATCTAGAAAGGGTTCCCAGCGTATGAAAACAGTTGGTAATGCCCAGGAATGTTCCAATTGTGGCGAGTTGGTGGATGCTTTTCACGCCTCACACCTTAGTGATCTTCATCCCTCCTGAAGGCTGCCACACTTTTGGAGATTAAGCTACTGAAGGCCCATAAGAACGTCATGCCCACCTAAAATCCTTGTGAGGGTGCTCCCCCTGTTCAAAGAGTGAAAGATAATTTAAGTTTGGGGGAATACCCCCTGTTCCTCAATCACGTGGATTTTCATTATGCACTAAAAATGGTTTGAAGAAGGTGGTTTTCTCCCTAGTAACCCAAGGCAATTTGGCCCATGTGGTGGATGAGAAGTGAGTGAAGGTATACTTCTTTAAGTTTGCCCCCTTTTAACCCTATCTTACCATTTAAGAGCTGTCCAGAGGATAAGTGGTGTGTACATAGATGTGGCAGCAGCAAAAGGACATCGGTAGAAGGAAAGTGGTGAGCACTTATCTTGACAAAAATTTTAGGTTCCACCAAAGAGGCAAAATATCTGAATAGATTAAGGGTCCAACCCCTGTGGGGTCAAGAGTGACAAATCCCTATTATACCCAATGGGATTATGCCTACATGACCTGGTCATGAGAGAACCAGGTTACCACCAAATGAAGCATCGCCAATCTGCCAAATGGAATTGCAGTGTGAAGAAAAAACTAGTGGCAAAGTTGAGTGAGTGTTGGATGGCCAGAAGAAGGTCTATTCACGTCAAGTTAGTTGCAAAAATCTCATTCCACAAAAAATAAAATTGGTCTGCAATAACTTCATTAATGTACTTACATCTATTTCCTAATCCCTTTAGTACTTAAGACAACCATTTCTCACTGGCATAGTTGTCAACTAATTGTAAATATTTTTATTTAAATAAGTAATTTTTCTTTCTAGCCAACTTTCAAATTATAAAATTATTTTCTGTTCCTGTTTCTATCACTGTCACTACATAGAAATATGTACCCACGGTTGCGCAATGACTGGCCTTAGTGACCATTATGAAGACGCTGCTGCCCACCCTTATTGAAAGGGTTACTGATTGAGTGCCTTGTGGGGATGTCTCCATTTGTGGACGCACTTTGGCGTCAATACATCCTGTTATTATAAGAGATAATCTATCACCGCTGGGCGTGGTTTCATGATCTTTCTGTGCGCTCCATGTGACGGACGGGGTCTCTGAAAACTGCTACAAAGCAGTTAGGCAAGAGTGCCCAAGTGAGTGCCCACAGGCAGGATAGCCCTGCTGTGGAGAGATCCCAAATCTGACTATGCGGAAACCACTTTACCACGAAGGTTTGGGCCACAGTCAAGACAATGCTGGCGCTCAGAAGGAGGTCCTGACCCCCTGAAAGGGCGTACAAGAACTGGATGGCCCTGTCAAAGTCTGAACTGCTGTCCATGTGGGGGTTTCCAGGTTTTCTTAATAAACTAATTTCAAATGCAAAAACTTTATTTTTGAATTTATTAAGTTTTATTTAAATTTATAGAAGATGAAACTGCTTTAAACAGTTTCGCCTGCTCAGATTTATACTGAGCTTAGTGGGGAAGAGTGGGTCCTGTTCCCGCAAAGTCCATGGGAATCTTCCCAGTGGTGGGCCCTATTTGAGAATCTAGACCCTCGATTTCAGCATTGAGGCCCATTCTTGAACTCGGGCTGGGTACCCTCAGGGTTGCGGAAACTTTTCTGCATTTATTATTCAGCTTCAAATTGCTCTCAAAGCCTGGGCCATTCCCTTCGCCCATATTCCCCAATATTGGTTTGTTGCCTCTTTTGGGAATATTTCGTTCAGCG
>JAKSZP010001547.1:0-133493 GCA_022478985.1 Massospora cicadina
TTTTTCTTTCCTAAATTTTTCATTAAAAACCCTTTCCTAAAAATTTGTTTTCATGTCAAAAATTAAACCTCCTTTTCCGCCAACCCTCATGCACCCACGGGGTTAACAGCCATACTCATCTGGTATTTTATTATGTGCCTATATGAGATTCTGGTTCATCGGCAGGTCTTGGGGAGATTCCTTCCCAGTTCTATATCTGTCAAACCAGCAGCAGTGCCTTTAAAATTTTGGGTTGCCATTCGGGTGCTCTGGCATCTGAGCTGGAAGGACAGTCTAATTCTTACTTGCTGTCTGCCTGACAGTCTGAAACCATTATAGTAAGTGCATTGAGGTCGAGGATTTTTCTGGTTTTTGAACACATGGGCTCTAGGACGATTAGAGGGGCCTGTAAATGTAGCCTTAGAGTGTAGAGTCAATGCAGGGATCTTGTTAAGTGCTTCCTTGATCTCTTAGATGCAAGTAAGCCCATTCTTCTGTCCCATTATATGCATTTGGACCTCAGGGTAGGATACCAATGTAGAAATGATGGCGGTAATAGCATCATCCAGGGTGATACAATTTTGTAGTGACCAAGGGTTGTGATTGGGTATAAAAGCAGCTAACAAACTCCATGGGGCTTTATTCTTTATTTAGTCAGATACCCATGAATGCCTGTTTTTGGTTGCCCAGGATTTGATTTCTGCTGAACTCTTGGATCAAGGCGGTACAGACCTGTTCCCAGGTGGTGCACTCCTTCAAATGGGGGTCTTAATCACTCAGGTGGTGCTATCTAGGAAAGAGTGGATATGCTTTACCTTCTGCCAATTGGTGGCCTCTTTCATGGAGCTCTTATATGCGTACAGGAGGGAGGCAATGTTCTTCTGGCTGGGAGTGAACCTTTTTTAAAACTAGGTTTAAAGTTAGTTACAAGTGGAGTGGAAAGGGTGTTAACACCGGGGATGGGTGCCAGCTCTGAAAATTCAGTCTCCACATAGTCGCAGGGGCCCTTATGGTTTAGCCATTGTCATAGGCCTCAAGGTCCTCTTGGATATTATCCCAATTTTAGTTGAGAGAGGAAATGGAAGCCTTATTTGCGAATTGCTCCTTTAGGGACTGAATGTTGGCTCCCTGAAGGAGAAGCTGGCTCTCAAAGGTGGTCAAAAGAGTTTCAAACCCTCAACAAGTTTGCACTAGCTTAGAGATTTGAGTATTGGTAAGTTCAGTAATAAAAATTTAGGTTGCCCTTTTCGTCTGACAGGGCATCAATGGAGACCCTAGGGTCAAGGGGGACTCCATCTACTTGGAGTTTGCATCCCTGAGCTACATTCTGAATTTGATCACGTAGGGCAGCCAAGGCTGTTATCACATCCTTCCGCCATGGGTCCTCAGGGCCATCAGGGATGGGAGCTGAGGGGCCTGGGGACCTGGGAGGTCCACAGGGACCCTCTGGCCCTTCAGGTCCTACACACCCTTTGGGGCCTTCAGGCCCCCTAGGCCCTTAGGGCCTTCACTCCTGGAGGAGTAGTTGTAAGAGGCCAGCTCCTGATAGTGTTGTTGTAGGATTTGTACCTGATCTTTGACCTGAAGGAGGCACTGATTCCAAGTTGCCTCAAGGAGTTGGACATTCTGACACAGCTTGTCCTCATGATAGCCAGAAATCCCACTATTAACAACACATTTTGATCTCAGATTTTGTTGATCAACCGTCAGTTATAATAATGGCCTCACGGCTGGTGTGAACAAAGGACGAGGCTGCATTATAAAAATAGACAATGTGAGTGTGCAGAGCCTGGGTGAGCCCCAGTTGTCAGGAGACCTCTTGGTGGTACAACCCAACTAGTTGGAGTAGGTAATGAATAGCAGGGCGAACAAAGTTGTGAAGGTAGCGTTTGGGACCCAGTGTGAGATCTCCTTCTGTCAGCTGGGCCAAGTTGTAGAGGTCCCACATGGTAGAGGGAATGGAAGAGGCACGGGAATGGATGGAGTGGGCACCCATGGAGTAGATGCTATTTACTAATTGTTGGACAATATTGTTAAGGTTCTCATACTGAAGTTGGTACTGACTTCCATCAATAAAAGGCAGGAAGAACTGAAATGCGTCCTGGAATTCTAACCTTTCAGGTTGCACGGGTGGTAATTCATATTGTGAGGTACTAACCCATTGGGCAACGCTTTTCAACCAGAAAGCGTCTTGGTCTTCAGGGCTGCTAGTATTTTCCATTAGTTGTGATAGACGTTTTCACTTGGGATAGCTCAGAGCCCCCTGTAGTGAGCACCATGTTTGTTAAAGTTACAGTTCACTAGACTGTCACCAAGGTCCAAAGGTGGCTCAAAGATGCTAATTCACAAAAAGGTCAAGAAGGAAATGGAAAATAGTTAGAATACCGAACATTTTATTAGGTAAAAAGATAATAATATTTATGAGGTGAGTGGGGACACGGTGCCTAGAGGATTGTTGCGTCCCCATCCATTCAGGATTTTTCCTGGTCTCTCAGATTGACAGCCTGGTGGGCATCCTCAATGTATTTTGCCGCCCACCTGACTGAATCAGTGGAAACTCCGCCCCACGTGACTCAGGAATTGGGGAGGAGAATCCTGAAGTAATTTTCGTTCAGATAGGCTTTGGAGTCAATTTGTTACGCTCAATTCAGAAGTGGGGAACTTGATTTGTTCATTATCTCAAATTCTGACAAGCCTTTTATCCACATTGGCACCTATTTCACTTCTACAGTTCTAGCAGCAGAGGAATGCTAGAACTGTATACTTGAAACCCACTAACTTGTATGAGAGCACCTGTCAAATACATTAGAAGATTACAAAAAAGTTGCAGACTAAAAAGCCACTCAGGCCATGAGCTCAAAGAAGGATCCCTTGTCATGTTGGACGCTTAACACTTGTACATAAAATTCATCCCAAAAGCTAGTATGAAAAACGCTCTGACCTTTAATAAATGCGGAAGGACATGGGAAATGATGCCTTTCCATATCAAGCTCTCCACCCACTGGAAAAGCACAATGTGTTACATGTGTCACAATTGTTTCTGTTCAAGGGCCCCATGCCCACGTCACCTGAACCTATCATGGCAGAAGATTACCAGGAGGCAGAGGTAGAGGCAATTTTGGCCTCATAGAAATCATGTTGCTCATTCCAGAACCTGGTAGCCTGTAGTGTTACCCTTCCTATGAAGATAGCTGAGTAAGTTCTAAAGATTACTTTACCTTAAAGGACTTGTGGAAGTCTTCCATGAGCCCCATCCTGATGCTAACTCATAAAAATATAACACTCCTTTCCAACAAGCTCCCCAAGGGGCACAAAAAATGCCGTTGCCAATGTCCCAGGAGAAATGTATCCTATTCCTAAAGAAAAAGACAATATAAGTCCAGATGACCTGCCCCTCCAGCTTGATCATGGGCAATTTGCACAAAGAAGAAGGAAGGGACTAAGCCTCAGATAGCATCCCTTACTCAGATCAGTGACCTAGCTCATGTGGTAGATGAGTGGTGGGTTACTGCCCTGGCTCCCAAAGAACCTCCCTCTCCGCTAATATTTCTTAATCTGATCTGATAAAATATTAAAAAGGTGTGTGCAGAGAGGTGTTTTAGTTCAGGGACCTCCAGAAGGACTCAGGACCACCTCAAATGTGACCTGGTCACTGAGGATAATCAAGAAATTATCATATACCACACAAATTCTCATATAAGCTTTAATTCGCCTAATAATCCAGACCAGGTTTATTCAAAATGGTTCAGATCACAGATCAGACCTGAGGATTACACATTTTGAAACGGTATTCATACAATTATTTATATTGATAGGATAGGTTACAGCAGAACTGGTGTTAGTAACTTACCCATAAGGCAAGATCCGTTCAAGTTTGGTAGTATTCTGCTAGATTTCTCCTTGATCTGGTGTGAAGGCTGCCAAACATTTTACGACATCATCTGAAACCTCTAATGCCTTCCACCTCAACCATTGTTAAGAAGCCTGGAAGGCAAATTAGGGTGCCCAGCAAGAGGCTTAGTCATTGAAAATTTCCAAGCTCCCTTTCCCCCCCTCCACTATATAGGCAACCACCCTCCCTAGGGTAGTTTGCCAGTTTATTTTTTAGTTTTCTCTCTATTAAGTTTCTTTTAATAAAGGCAATTTTAAAAACTTTTCTCTCTCATTGCAATCACTTTTGCAACCCATTCAATTCAAGTCTGAATCTAGTTTAATAATCTTATAGAGGAGATTAGTCTGCGCCCATGTCAGGGAGCAGTTGGGCAAGTAAGGTAAGAGGAGCAGGTGGGAGGCCCACGGCCTCAAACGTTTGAAAACGCCCTGGAGAAACAGGCGGAATAGAAAAAATTTCAAAAAACTGGCGGTCGCTATTTCCCCAGAAATCCTCACTTGGCAAGCAAGATGCAACCAGTACATCAATATGCTGCACTCCCAGCCACTTTTGTTGGTGGAATAAGGAGTCTGCATGCTTCTGGACATTCAACAAACGGCTTTATGGGAAAAATTTTGTGGGGATGTGCACACTTTTTTCCTTAATGTGGTGTACGTCACACCTCACTCCATGTCACACAGTTGGCTGGACCTAGGTTTTGAAAATAAAGAGGCAGCAGATGAGGCTGCTGTGGTGCATGTAGTGATCAACCTCCCTGAAGGGCAATGGATCATCAAAACAAAACGCACTAGATGGACAAAATCCAACCAAATTTTCCTCATGTTTGACTTTTTGCCTACTACGGTAAAACGTGACATTTTGGAGAAACACCTGAAAGATGGTCTCGCCATCTATGGCAAAATACAATATTTTGAAATGCAACACTTTATGCTGATGCCACATCTGTGCCTGGCAAAGCCATTGCAGTTCTGACCCCAACTGAGGAGATCGTGAAGGACCTAACCCAGATCCCACACTCCACTTTTATTAATATTGAAGGGCATACCACCCACCCTTTCTGGGTAACCGTGGACAGCGCGCCCCCCATCTGCACCCACTGTGACGCGTTCAGCCATAAGGCACACGCATGCCCCACCAAGGAGGGCTCACATTCCAAGAGCACCCCTCAGCAGCCATGGCCAGCGGAGAGGTGCACTACGAATTAACTGTAAGCACCAAAGAGGCTTTCCCATGGGGAGCACAAGGTTGTAACCTACTGATAAAGCCTATTTCCCTGCAAGAGCGGAAGAAGGCCAAGCAGGCCCACAGGGCTGCGGCCAAGGAAGCGGCCAAGGCCACCGCCGCTATCCTACACTCCCAACACCAGGAGGACATTGAAACCTTTGCGATGGAAGCAAATTAGAATCCATCAACCAATCAGATTGGGAAGCCCATGCTGATTGGGCCACCCAATCTGAGGATCTGATGAGGGACTTGATCTCACCCAATCATTGCAACCAAGCTCCAGTTGAAACTGACTTAGGGCCCATCCTATCTGAAAATTTTTTTTTGACCCACTCAATGGTGCACCAAACTCATCCACACCACAAAAAATTTGTCTGACGTCGGGGAAACAAAAAGCTAAGGCAAAAGCCAACGTGAACCTTTCTTCTAAAATCAACAAAACTATTATAGCATTGCTGCAAACACCCGTGCTGCCATGAAGGCCCATGGGGATCTAGAGGAGGCTAGTGGGCCCAGGTGCCCACCCCCTCACACCTAAGGTGTGATGGGGGAAACCTTCACTTTTCAGGATGTTGAATGTCGCCAGAATCAAGGCCTCACCACCCCGGGCTAGGAAACTGAGTTTTTTACAACAAAATTTACCCGTGGATATCCTGGCCATCCAGGAGTCCCACTGTCCATGAGGTTCTGAGGAGGCTTGGAAAACAATGCTTCTCCCATCCCTATCCTTTTGGTCAGAGCACTGTGGGGTGCTAATTTGGAAAAATAATTTTTTCAAATTTTTATTGTTGGAAACTTTCCTCAATGGCCAAGTCCTCATTGTCACTTTCTCGTGGGCTGATGTGGTACACACTATCGTCAACATCTATGCCCCAAATGGTGCATGAGAGCGTTGGGAATTTTTCTCATCGGTCAAATCCCTCCCACTACCCCCAGACCCTTTTGTAGTCAGCGACTTGAACTGTTGGCTAAACACTCCAACGGACTGGTGGCCTTCCTCCTCCCACGCCCCCAGGGCCACGTTGAACTTCGCATTCTAAAGGCTATTCTTGGGTTAATGGATGCACTGCCACAGCAAACCCCACTGCTTGAGAACATGATGCACCCCCACATCCATAACAGCCAATTAAGGTCCATGTCCTGCATCACTCTTATCCTTACGCTGGCAAAATTCCAACCCCACATATCTTATTTTAAAACAACAAAAATGGAATTCTCTGACCATCAACTGGTCTCAATAACCTACCACCTACCTGTCACAGCTGCTAAGGCCCCACATTGGTGCAAAATGCGCCCACCCGAGCTCGTGTCACCAGGATTTTCCATGTGGGTGGAATCAGCAACTTTGGCAAAGGAGTTTGTTACACCATTTTGCGCGGACCCCATTTCCACATGGGAAACTTTCAAAGAAGATACTATCCGCCACTCTCGCCACCTCTCCTCCAGACGTTCATGAAACACATCAGCTGTCATTTCGCGTGCTCTGTCAGAGTTGGCACACCTGGAGTCCAATATCCCAGCTACAGGATACAGCTCTGCATGGGGCTGGAAGTGGGCGGAGGCAGCCACCCACCTCAATGTGCTCGAATGGCAACACAAACATTGGGTTTATGTTCAGTACAGGGCCAAACACATCACAAAAGGTGACAAGTGCACCGCATATTTCTATAAAATTCTTTTCGCACCATGCCAGAGTGTGGCCTGCACACAGGTGCGAAGATCAGATGATTCCATTGCAGATACGCCAGCTGAAGTGGCAATCAAAACACAAAAGTATTACTCCAAGTTGTACCAATCCGATCCAATTAAGCTGGCCAAAGTGGCGGAATTTCTCGACCAAGCCCACATCTGCACCATTTCCCAATACCTGGAAATACTGAATTTGATTACTCCTAACAAATTATGGACAGCCATTCGCGGTGCACCAAACCAAAAATGCCCAGGCCTGGATGGCATTCCATATGAATTCTACAAAAAGTACTTCATATATATATCCCCACTACTGTTGGCCTCACTTAACCAGAGCCTTTTGGAAACGCTTCCTTCCAGGAGGACAAGAGGACTTCACCGTCACACTCTTCAAGAAAGGGGATAAGCTAGACCTAGCCAACTGGTGCCCCATTTTTTTAACTAACATGGATACGAAAATTTTAACTAAAATCATAGCTAACCGTTTAGGGATTGTAGCATCTGCCACCATCTCCCCAGAACAATTCAATTTCATACCCAGAAGGTCAATTTGGGACAACATGCACTCTGTGGCCAACGCGTGCCAGTCCACAGCCTCTGGGGCACTTGCATTCTTGGACCAACAGAAGGCCTATGATAGAGTAAACTGGGAATACCTTGGGGCCTGCCTCCATCAATTCCACCTACCCCCCGCTTCATCAACTGGGTGATGCTGCTCACGGAATCTGCAACAATGGCAGTGGTGGCCCAGGCTTCCTAATGGAAGTAGTCCATCCTCAAAGGGGCTTGCGACAAGGGGACCCCCTTAGCCCACTCTTATACAACTTCAGCCTTGACCCAGTACTTTGAAACGCAAATGCCCAACTCATTGGGGTCCATGTGCCAGGCCAAGCCCCAGTCAAGATGATGGCATTTTTCAGACAACAGTGTGGTTGGGGTGTCTAATAATAAATATGCACGCACACTTGTTAGCTCTCATCCAGGAGTATTCCTGGGTAAGTAACGCTGCACTGAACGCATCCAAAACTGAAATCATCCTCCTTGGTCAGTATCAAAACTGCTGGGCCCCTGCAACCAGAGCCCAGCCCGGCCCATCTGCTCACACATGCGCTCGCCCTCCTAGCTCACCCCACACCACTCCACTGGTGCTCCCCTTTGTGCCACGCCCTACCATAGGGCCAGTCCGCCATCTGGGCGTGTGAGTGGAGGCAGGCGGATACGCATCAGCAGTAATGGAGAGTCATATTCTAGACAATGTGACGAAGCGCATCGCCTCCCTCAGAGTCCACCCTACTTCCCTTACTGGCAGGGTCGTTTTGCCAACTCTATGCTCCTCTCCAAAGTCTGGTTTGGAGCCCACGCCATTCCCTTCTCCCCAAGCTTTTTCAAATCCTTGTATGCCCTGCTGCAAGGATGGCTATGGTCAGGCCGCCCTCCACCAGTATGGTTAGAAGTCATGTTTGGCCCTCATCAGCATACTGGCTTGGGCCTGCTTGACTTCAGAGCCCATGCGGCCAAGACCTTGGGTACCTGGATTGCAGCCGTCACCGCCCCTACACTCCCCTCCCAACACTGGTCCTGCGCGGCCCACTCCAACTTCTCCTGCGCCTTGGGCCTCAACAATCCATCGAACCCCCACTCCCTGATGAAATTCCTGGCTTCACACCCATCGGCCACAGGTCCTCACGGTACTAAAACCCACTACAAACAAATCCTCATCTCCATGCGGAGCGCTGAGTGGAGAATTTGTATTAGCGGACATACAACATGAAGAGGCCGCCCCTCACCTCAGTTCACACAAGAGGTACAGGGGCTACCCATCCATGATGGCGTGATCCCCACAAGGCCCCATGTCCTATCCAGGGTGGACTACCTGGACATGATGGACATCCCTTACTCCATTGAGACCCAAAAAACTATCTGGAAATATGCACACCATCCCCTGTTGCAGCCTCAAAACCGTTCCCATGTGTGGAGCTGCCTGAGGCGGGTGTACGGTACAGCTGAGCGCTCTAACTCTTTACACTCATCCTGCGTCGTGTGTGGCCAGTATGAAATGCTGTTCCACCGCCTGGAGATGTGTCCTACCTCTAAAATGATATGGCGCGAAGTTCAACGTCTACTGGGCCAGAATCAAACACATCCCTTCAGTCTGTCAGGAGATATGTTTGCTTTATCAATGGCCTCCCCCTTCCACCCTCCCTCCATGCTCTGGTGGTTGCAATCGCCATGTGGACTATCCACACGATTGTCTTGGATGCCATCACAGGCTCCATCCCCACCCTCCCAGAAGCTGTCCACAGATTCCGGTCTCATTTGGTGGACCACTTTCAAGCGTGGATGTTTGGATACCTCCCACCGCGCCGCTGACAGCTGGTATCCTCCTGGTTCCCAGTTTGGTTCATCAAATCAGACCCCTTCCTCCACACGTGTTCAATTGTGGCTACAGCCCCTTCCCGCATTCCCTCCCCTTCCCCATAAGTGACGTTCCCGCAGCAACAAGAGATAGCATCGCTTCTCTGGGGTGCCTTCCCTGTTACTAAGTGTTGTCTTGGTCAGGTCAGTTTCAGAAGTGTCCGTCCCATGGTCGGCCTTCCCCACAATAAATTTAAATTAGAAGCAATTTTGAGTTTGAGCACTTTGTTTCAGAATCCTCCTTTTACACCACCTCATTGACTGTTGCCAAAGATTACCAAGAGATGCACACTGACATCCATAAAACTATACTGGAGATCTTCAAGTGGACATTTCAATTTGTGGGTCCATCATCGCTCCCATCCTCTGCAAGCTTGTGGATGAATACCTTCACAATTTTGATTTATTATCCATTATGTATGGCGTGGAAGCCATCAACTACCTTACTTACAACTGATCCATCCCATTTTGATTGAAATCTGTACTGTTTTGTCCGCAATTTATTCATTGTTTTAATAAAATGATCCAGAATTTCTTTCCTATAACAATCACTTTAGTTACTACAATTCAATTTGAACAGCAATTTTTGATAATCACACAGGAGAGATGGGCGATTTTAATAATAAATCTAATACAACCTGGGTGAACGTCGCATCAAGAGGTGCGCAAAACGATGCACCTAAGGGCAAGAAATGCCCTGGAGGGGGACCAGGAACCCAAGCCACAAAGAAACCACAAACTCAGACACTGTTCAGGTTTATGGTATTTACTATAAAATAAGATCAATACATGTATATCCAATGTAACCAACCCCTTTCAAAGGTGGAACACAGGCTCTGACTCTTCCTTAGGGATGAGTCCCCGACCCTGTGGGAGAATACATGTTAGGCACAGCCATCCCTTTTCCCCCACGCGGTATATGTCACCACCAACAACATGGGCTGTAGCTGGATCGATATTGGTTTCAAAACAGCCAAAGAAGTGGAAGCTGCAGCAAAAGTCTGCATTGAAATTGCCCTTCCTGAGGGAAAAAAATAGTGTGCACCAGATGGAACAAAGCAAAAACTTTGCTGATCTCTTTTGACTCGCTCCCTACCAATCTTCCTCATAAGGTAATCAAGGAGGAGCTCTGCAAAGGGCTTGTAGACTATGAAGAAATTATGCAACTTGAATTATAACGATTTTGCCTGATGCCAACCCTGTGCACAGGCAAAGCTATCGCTGTGATCAACCCATTCCCTGAAGTGAAAGATGACTTATCAAGAATCCCCCATACAGCAGAGTTTCACTTTGTGGATGGAGGACAGTCATCCACATTCCAAGTTACACCGGAATGTGCACCACCTATATGCAACCTCTGCAGTTCATTGGGACACAAGGAACATGCATGCCCCGTGAAAAAGGGCTTAATGGAAGCAGACTATTGTGAGGAATCCATGGACAAAAGTAATAAAAACTTCGCCAGAATGACTGATGGCCACCACCCATTTTCGCTGGGGTGAAGATGGACTTTACTCCCTCGTGACCCAGTTACACATAAACAACGCAAAGTGGCACAAAAAGCCTGCAAGCGAGCAGCGGCTGAGGTGGCAGCACACGCAGAATCATCCATCGACCCTGGACAAATTCAAGAGGATATTTTGGATATACACCAAGCCAACCAATCAGAACAATATGCCCAGTTTGAAAATTTTCACAGCAACTTGACTGAGTCACCAAGTGACATCAATCATGCACACTTTGAGAAACAATTCAGCCGCAATATGGGTGAAAATATGTTACACAATTCTCCAAATTCAAACCCCAAAATTACAGAACCCAATCAGCACCCCGCTTTGAAACATCATGAGATATGTGCGGGAAAAGATAACACAAATTTCAAAAACTGCAATTCCTGCGAAAAATTGAGTCAGATCAAGGAAACTGACATTATCACTGAGAGAGTTGGAGTACCGACGCAGAGCATGGCTAAAATGAGCCACAGTGGGTTAGGGCCAGAGGGCCCTCCCAACTGCTCCTGAGGCGCCACGGGCACCTCAGTGTCAATAGGGATGCTAAACATTGCGGGAGACAGGGCTTAAACGTCCCAAGCCAAAAAGCTGAACTTCCTGCAAAAACCCCTTGTAGACATCTTGGCCATCCAAGAAACCCACTGTCTACAAGGGGAAGAAGGATTCTGGTCAGCCAGGGTCTCATCATCACAATTGGTATGGATATCTCACTGTGGGGTGATTGTCAAAAATAACAAAAAATTAAAAATTACAAACTCCTTGTCATACCTTCATGGCCGCGTCCTGGTAGCAACAATCACATGCCAAGAGGAAACAATCTCAATAGAATGCGTCTATGCACTGTGCACTGCAGCTGAGAGAAAACAATTTCTTAAAACCGTTCCATCACTCACCCTCCCACTAGATACCATCCTGTTGGGCGACTTTAACTGCTGGGATGACCCTGACATGGACCGATGGCTGAACCCCAGGGGATACCCACTGGGACACATCAAATTCCGCACAATGAAGGCATCCCTTGGCCTACAGGATGCCCTCCCCCCAGATCACCACTCCTTCCCCACATGACACAGCCTAACATATGTGAGGGAGCGCTCATATCAATGAGCCGCATCAATCACATCCTTGTTCTGCAAACCCAACGATCAAGAATTTCTAAATTTAAAACAAAAAAGTCAATTTCTCTGCACCTCTGACTTGTTTTAGTGCAGTTATCGCCAAACCAAACCCATGAACAGGTGTCACCCTGGAGAAAGTTATACTCAGAAAACATAAAATTACCCAAAATATCTGACTGGGTTGAACACAAGGCCACAACTAAGAATTCACAGCCCAATTCACATCGGATCCCATTGTAACATGGGCAAATTTTAAAAATGAACTAATCAACAAAACCCAATATCTCGCATCACGTAAGTACACCGCCAATACAGCCACAATTAGGCGTACCTTGGCGGAACTGGACCACCTCAAGCTTAACACCCCAAGATCCAGTTATAGCACCAACTGGGGATGCAAATGGGCGGAAATATCTGCCCGACTAAACACCCTCATCTTTGAGCACCAACACAGAATCAAAGTATCAAACATTGGTAAGTTCATAAAGGAAGGCGAAACATGTTCAACATATTTTTTATTGCCAATTCCACTCCTGTGGCAACCATCTGACATGCACAAAGGTCCGCAAGACTGATGGCACCCTGGCAACTGACCCTGAGGAGGTCAAGGTGGAAGTACACCACTATTATACCAAATTATACTGTGATACACCAACAGACCCACAAAAAATCACAAAATTTATATAAACTGCCGGAATACAAAGCACACCTCCAAACTACAATATTCTAAATCTAATTACATAGGAGGAGCTTTGGGATACATTCTGTGGTGCACCACGTAGGAAATGCCAAGGGCCTGATGGGATACCCTATGAATTTTACAAAAAATGTTTTCAGCAAATTGCCTCCCTCCTATTAAAGTCTATGAACCAGTGCTTGCTGGAAACACGCCTCCTACCTGGTGGCCATGAATCATATGTCATAACCTTGTATAAAAAGGGTGAAAAATTGGAACTGGCCAACTGGCGTCCAATTGCGCTCTTCAATACTGACACAAAAGTTCTAACAAAAATTTTAGCAGCCAGATTAGGCGCAATTGCCTCTGACGTCCTGTCACCCAACCAGTTTGGGTTTATACCAGGGCGCTCAATCTGGAACAACATACACCCTGTTGCAAACATATGTAAGTCCAAAGCAACTGTAGCCCTGGTCTTCTTAGACCAGGAAAAGGCATATGACCGCGTTAGTTGGTCATACCTAAAGGAATGCCTACACGCTTTCAAACTCCCACCCAGATTAATAAACTGGGCGATGCTCCTTACAGAATCTGCAACCATGGCTGTATGCAGCCCTGGATTCCTAACAAACAAGATTAAACCACACAGAGGGCTCAAACAAGGGACCCCCTCAGCCCACTGCTGTATAATTTCAGTTTTGATCTACTCCTCCGCATAACTGACTCATGCCTCATGGGCATAACTGCACAAGGCCAGCCAACAGTCAAGATACTGGCCTTTGAGGATGACTGCGTGGCAGGTATAGCTAACAACAATGATGTCCGACAGCTGGAACGCACCCTAGAGGAATACTCCATGGTGAGCAACGCATCGCTTAAAAAAAGGAAAACATAAATCATTCTCTTAGGCAAGTACACTAACAACTGGGCTACAACACCAGAACCTCATACCCCCATATGAAGGAAAAACCCACTCATCTTACCTTTTGCATCACCTCCCACCACCACTCCTGTCCGCCACCTTGGGATATGGCTGGAAATAGAAGGATATTCCAATGAGACAATGGAAAGCAACCTACTACAATGGGTATCCAACCGCGTAGCCTCCCTCAAGGGAAGATCCCCAAGACTAACGGGGCGAGTAACAGTTGCTAACTCACTCATCCTCCCAATACTATGGTACCCTGCCCATGCGATCGCCTTCTCACCCACCTTTATAACTTCAATCCGCGCGCTCATCCAGGGCTGGCTTTGTCCCAGATCCCATCCTCCCATATGGATGGAAATCTTTGGCCCACGCTCAAGCGGAGACATGAGACTGATAGATTTTGAGAGCTACGCCAACCACATCCTGGGTACCTGGATAAAGGAAGTCCTTTCCCCAGTTCTCCTGCAACAACACTGGTCCAGGGCAGCGAGGACTAACTTTGCACACTCGCTCAAATTAACCAACCCATATAGCCTACCCAGACTACTATTATACCTTACTAAACACCCTACCGCAACAGGCCCGCATTGAACCCCCCTCACTTCAAATGCATCCTCTGAACCATCTACTGCATTGGATGGTCTGTAGAGAGCACTGGCACTGTGCAGGGAAGGGGACGACCCAGCCCCCACTTTAATTAAGAAGTCCAGAAAACCACCCCCAGAGACATGCTTGCTATGACCCCAACCATTGCTAGAATCGAATACCTAGATGCGTTGGACATCCCCTATGACTTAACCACACAGAAGACAGTGTGGAGAATGACGCACCACCCACTCCTACAGCCGAGGGTAAGAGCCAATGCCTGGCGCTGTCTGAGAAGGACCTATAGGTTGGCGGACTGCTCTAATTCCCTCCACGCAACCTGCGCAGTATGTGAAGGGGAGGTTCCCTACATTACCGCCTAGAAACATGCCCCCCACCCAAAGCCATATGGCAGGAAGTCACGCGCCTGCTTAAGATCCAAACGAGCAGAAAATTCTATATCAAAGAGCCTCCTTGTGCTCCAGATTGAGTCACCAATCCCATCTACCCTCTGCTCCCTAATGATACCAATTGCAATGTGGACAATCCACACCATTGCCTTAGATGCATTCAGGGGCACGGTCCCAACCATCCATGGGGTTATCAATAGATTCCACGTCCACTTACTGGAGCACTTCCAAGCCTGGCTCTATGGATATATGAGGCCAAGGCAAAAGGCGCTCATAGAATCGTGGCTCCCACTCTGGTTCCTCCACACAGACCCCTTCCTTCACACGTGCTCCATAGTGGGGGAAACCCCCTCAGAGTAGCGCACCAACCCCCCATACCTGGAAGTCCCGCTGGCAACAGGGGTAACCTGAGTACCCTGGGGTTCCCAGTTTTATATAGCTTTGTTTTCCACACATACTCGGTAATGCCCATCCCCTGGTCAGCTTGCCTCGGTTAAATGAAATTAAAATTTAATTTAATGATCCACCATATTCAATTGTAGTACCTTACAGCCTTGAACCTTGGATGAGTTGTTACCCTCCTGCCTCTACCACCCTTGAGGGTTGCCCCAGTTAGATCTGCTTTTGCCCCTACTGAATCCTTCTGGCTTTTTGTAGGGGCCTTTGGTATGTTATTTGAACAGATTACTCCTCAATTAATCTTTAAGGTGTCCTTTTTAAAGTCATTAGTGCAGCCGAGTCTCTGGCATTTAGTACCATAAACTAATCATTGTAAAACCTATCAATATGGACAGTCCTCTTCAAACTAGCTGCTACCCTGAAAGTTAGCGCTGTTCCACCTCCTTAACACACCTGTTAGAATGCTGGGCACCTTGCAGAAGTCATTGGTGGTTGCTCACATCATAGCCATCTCCCCAGGAGATATATGTAAGTCTGAAAACCCAAAATCTTGGGTTGGACTGTGGAAAGTTCAATTACAAAAGAAAAAAGGGACCTCATGCACCTGTGGAGCCCTTTTTTCAACTGGGGACTTGGCCCATGTTGTTGATGAACATTGGGTAACTGCTTTAGCCCCAAAGAATCCCCCTTCTTCTTCTTTTTCCCTTATAAATATAATCAGGGGTTATTAGGGAGGTAATTCTGGCTAGAAGCCACCAGCTGTACCCTCACCTTCACTTGATCCACATCCTGCCATCCCCCACCACTTGAAAATGGGAAAATTCAACTCTTAATCTCTGGAACTCGTCCCTGAGTAAGAAAAACCAGTTCAGGACATGAAATATGAGATTCCAGGTCCCAGGGCGCCAATCTGAATAAGGAGGTCGTTCTCATAGATATTAAATCTAAATAAAATGTAAAAATTGACTCTATTGAGATCCAATTTCCCTGAGCCTATTATCTGAGCAAGTCCATCAAGTTTGGATCAGTGAGTATACCTCCACCACAGATCATAAAATTGCGTTGCCAGAGATTTTATGACCTTGTACATATGCTATCTGTTAACCACTCAAGCCCAGGATGTTCTTCCATGAGCATTTCAGCCATCCCAATTTAAGGCACCAACAATCTGTAACAATTGGTGATCATTTATGGATTTCCTAATATTGGAACTTAGGATATCTACAACAATGGTTTCAATCCCAATTTTCTGGATTTAACTTAATTGGCAAGTCTATGCATTTTAGATTATTTTTGTTAAATTTATATTTTGCTCCAGATTTTAATAAATTCAGGTTCCATTGAGCCACCAGCATATGAAGGCTAGTGTGCTGGCGCTTGTCAAGCTTAACATGCTTATTTTTTATTTATGAGTAGCTCTAACAGGGCTAAAATTTATTAAGTGAGGATGTGTTTCCCTTCACTCACTTGGAAATTTTACATATTTATGGTCAATCCTTCCAAAATAAAGCCCATTCTCTGACAATTAGTGCATTTGTGAATTTATTTATCTAAATAAAATATATGGGGATCTTGGTCACAATAAACTAGGGTTAGGAGGGGGTATTCAACGTTCCAGTATTCCGTGGAGGGAAGATGCACAACATGATTGAGTTGTGACAATATTTGCAGTGATCTGGTGCAGCTGAGTAAATCCAATAGGTGACAGAGGCTGGCGGCATAGGGAAGTTCCGCCGCACCATGGCCTATTGAGGCAGATTTTATGTATAATTGTACCTCCCTGTAAGCGATATATGGACCCCCAAATGAAGCAGAATTAGAACTTTCTGCTGAACGTTCAAATGGTGATTTGCATACTGATGCAACCCAGATGGTTGGAGGATCAAGACATCTCTCTCCTGGCATAAGCTTGCATATTTCAAGGTGGCAAATAGGGCCTTAGGAGCCCATTTGTTACAAAATCCTTTTCCCTACCACCTAGTATAAAAGACAACTGCCCTTTCTAGGGTCACTTGTTAGTTCATTCTTTTATTCAGTATAAATAAAGCTTTGATCATTCCAAAACCTACTCTGTGGACTCCACCTTACTTATTAATATTCTCTTGTTGAACCCAAATAAACATGCCACAATCTGCATTCTGGGAACAATATTTGTTGAGTGGGCACTCTGATCCATTAATCTAGCAGCTCACTGAACGCTGGCCAAGGTTATTAGAAATTATGTTCCCAACTTGATCCACTAATCTGACACACCAGAAGGGCTTTCTGAAATTCCAAATCCAGATAGCTGTCCTGTCACTGGTTTGGTATGATGTGTTAAACCCACAGTTTTGCCACCCCTCTCACTCAAGATAGCCATCATCTTCTGACTAACTCATTTCACTGACCCACCCTTGGGTTTGCCCCAGAAAGACCTGCAGCTGCCCTCATTTCAGCCATCTGGTTTGATATGGAGACTTTTGGTATGTTATTTAACTTTTACTTCCCTCACAAGAACTATAGGGTGTCCCTCCTCTGAGTCATTAGGGTTGGTATTCCACTGGAATTCTGGGGTTTCCATTGGGTTGTTACACGCCCAAATTTGGAAGCCCAGTCTTACTCTAATTAGCAGGTTCCATGACATTATAGGCTTCTAACTATTCATCTATTGGACTATTTTGAATTTTTCTAGAGCTTTCCTGGTGTAAAGCACATCAACGTCAAGGTTGTGGTCTGGCTCTGAAAGGCATTCACAAGTTCCCTGACATGATCACCATTTTGTCAAGGACTAGAAGATTCTTCTGGATTCTGAAATGGGTGGATGGTGATGTAGTTTAAGTATCAGTGTTTGCCAGGTTGTCAATCTAATGGTCATCTTCAGTCATCATAGGTGTTTATGTGAGAGACGCCCAGAGAAAAAAGTTCTTATTACTAGAACAAAAATAAGCTCAACTGAAACTTAAACTCTATAGTCTGATTTTTTACTTTGACACTAATAAGGGTATTTATACCATTTTTAGGTATATTTTAATGCCTTAAATATTTTAGGAGATTTAGTAGAACTTGGGATAAAATATATAATTATCAAGAGGTAGATTTAATGATTTATTGCATATTGGCGATTTGTTAACCTAATTAACAATATATATTATAATGATGATTCAAAATGATGCCAAAACAAAAAATTTCACTAATCATTTTAAAAAATTACCCTGAAAAGTTCTGTTAAAATGATGATAAAATAAAATTGCATCAATCATATCAAAAATTGATCACCTAAATGATGTTTAAAATTTTTTAATTACAGCAACTTCTCTTTATAAATGTTAAGCTTTTTAGCCTTAGTTCATTGGTAGACCATTCTATTATGCATTTCTTGTAGGTTGTTAGTTTATCTAATGCTACTAATCAATTTCATTAATTTTATATTAGTAGTTGGCTATTGATAATTTAAACTAAAATAATTTTATAGATTATTTTTAGCTTATGTTTGTTGACACCCATTTAACCTACTGTTGTTTAAAGCTTTAAAATTTACCAGATAATACTAATTGATTATTCTTTTACTTGCTTTTCCTTAACTCACAATCTTGTTTAATGTAATTGAGCATCCTCCATATAATACACTTCCTAACATAGCCTATTGATGAAATTTTGCACAGGTTATTAAGGTCAAATCACAATACAATATTCTAACAAAATTTTTTAATTTTCATAAAAACAAGTTTTATATAAAAAGTGTGGTAATTTTATTTTTTTGATGTAATTAGCTTATTGTTAGGCCTGAAAATTGATATTCAGTTGATTCAAAGGTTTAAATGGTTTTGCCAAGCGGTTGGTGGTCATTTGACTAATTATCAAGTTAATCATTTGTTTTTAAGAGTTTCTAGGATGGAGAAATTTTTAGAAAAGGAAATGCTAAAAGGCCCAGAATAGTATTTTGTTCTCTTATTATTTCAAATATTGATAGATAGCTATTGATAAGTTCAGGAATATCAATTTTATATGAACTAATCAAAAACTACTAACACAATCATTTAAAACCAATCAATCTTATTAGTTAATATAACCAACTAGGCTACCTCAAATAAATGAGTATAAAACCCCCATTAGTTGCTCAGCTAAAACTAATTGAACCTATTTATCAACCTAAAACAACCAACCGCTATAAAAAAATTTTCTAATGATTCAACTGAATATTAAGCTTCCCAGACATAATAATATACCAATTAAACTAAAATATAAATTCACTTCTTACATATAAATTTTTTTGTTTTATTATAAAAATTAAAATATGGCTTCAAGGTGCATATAGTTCCTCCCATCCATCTTTATTAAAATGTCAAAACTCTACATGCTGTAAATTTAGCTGGGCATTGTGCTCATATACAAACATATAAACAAATACGCTTGATTTTTAACTGACTTTGAAAAAGGAGAAGGTTCTCAATTTAACCTGTATGTATTTTTTTGTTTATTCTGTTTTATGCACATTACTCTGAAACTAATGGACCAATTTGGATGAATTTTCTTAAATATAAAAGGATGCCTCAACATAGTTACACTTCAATTTTGTAAGGATTGGTATAATAAAAGAAAAAACTATATGAAGTGAAGTTTAATATATGTTTATGATGAGTTGGGATATCAGTTGCAGTGAAGTTATTGGGTATTAAATTGATTTAATTATTAAATCTGATATCATTTTAAAAGTCTGACATCATTTTTACATAATAAAAGAGCTGATTGGTAAACTTGCCAAATTTTTTTGAAAATGAACTTAGTTTCATAAACCAAAAATATACCATTTTATTGTTACCAAAGAAAATATTGAGTTTTAAGCAGATGGTTAAGTTACAAATAAATTAACGTATGCATGAGTAATATAAAAGACTAAAAGACCTTAAAAACTCTTTATATAGGGAATTTTCCTTATAATAAATATAAGTTAGATATTGTCTATAGGTACCAAAAAATATCCTAATCATAAATACATAGTATCTAATTTATGCAGTGAGTAAATAAAGTCGAAGTAAAAGTAACAATTATTTAGCTTACCTTTATTAAGATATACACTACCTTGCTCGCTATTCATATATATATATTAAAAAAGTTTGTTTGTTTGTTTGTCTTCTATGCATTCCTATACCATTCATCCATTTGTGATGAAACTTTGGTGAGTTATGGTGCACACTCCTACATAGGTTGCTGAATTTTAAAAGATAATTATTTTTATAGTCCTCCCCCTAGTTGTTCAATTTATTCAAGGTATGCTGACCAGGAGATGGACAGTACTGAACACAACACTCAAAATGACAAAACAAAACTACTAACCAGGTGGGAAGCAGAAACTGCTTCCTCACCATGGTAGAGGGTGAGGAGGGGTCAGGGGGTTAGTTTTCAGAAAGACCCACCTCGATCAAGGGATGTTGGTTACAGTACTGGATCAGAGCATAGAGCCAGGGCGTTGGGGCATCTGCATAGTGGGGGTTGAGGTCAGCGTAGTAGGAGTTTTCCTCTTCTGCATCAAGATAATGATGGGAAAATGTTTCAACAAAAGCTGCAAGGAGAACTTCAGCTTCTTTGTGGGCTTCAGGAAGTTGGTGAAAAGGGAGATACTGTGGTGGGTGATTTTGGCTGAGGGGTTGAATGAAGCAATTGTTGCGACATTCATAACAGCAACTTCAGCATCATCAAATAGTTTTGAGATGTCACTGCAGGGAGATTCAGGGAAGTCGGGGGGAAGAAGAGGGTGGGCAGGCCATACTGGAGCTGAGCCACTGACTGGGCCACCGCGGTGCGTAGTTTTGGGCAATGAGGAGAGGCCACTGCAGCTAAGGCGAGCTGGTGATCACTTTGGAAGGGGGCTGTATTGGGCAGAGGAGTGAAATGGCAAGGGGTAGGGGTTTCAACAAAGTCATGAAGGAAAAATTCTGCCCACCATAATCGCCTTGGCAGAGAGGTTGACCTGTATGCTTACTAATGAGGACATTACCTGATTTGTCAGATTCAGCCAATAGATCCCATGGATTTTAGTTCACTGGAATAGTGGCGTTCGAATTTGGGTGGGTGGGATTGAGCAAATGGGCAGCTGCTTGGGTGCCAATGGTGGTCCAAGCATTGCTATGATTGGCTGGGGTAGATTTAGGTGGGAGAGTGAGGCTGGAGGTTTTGGGGGGGGGGGCTGATTTTCCATGTGGGCCCACTGAACAAGATTGGAGGGTGGGAGGGGGCAGCAAAGCGCCCCATACTGAACCTCCAGAAGGAGGCTCAGAAGCCACAGCAGCGGACTTGGCCTGAGGGCACGCTCTTTTTGCATGGTTGAGGCCAAAGCAGAGGGAACAAATCTGCCTACCATTATCAACCTGAGCCCAAAAGAAATGATCAGGCACTGCAGCCACACTAGCGCGGGGTGGGATTTGTTGGGCTATGGTAGGGTGGTGTGGTATGATGGTGGCTGTTGCCCGAGGAGCAGCAAGGCGCTCCACACCAGATGGAATGGCAAAGATTAGGTTGTGCTGAGTGCCATAAGCCATGAGCCCCGCGACCAACTGGTCATACAAAACCTGGGGTGGAAGGTGGGATGAGAGATTTGCAAAGGATACCACCAGCGTGGTGTCTGAAGGGAGGTAAGTACGGGTTGTGGGAATGGGGTTTATTTATAAATTAGGGGAGTTTGTGCTGCCGCTTCAGCATCCTCCTCATATTGGAACTCAACGTCAAAGTAGCCCTTAAAAGGGCGGAAGTCTATAAAGCCAGCTGGCGCAAAGGCCGCAGTGGCTAGCTCAATAATTGCCTTATTGGCATATGGGAACAAACGCCCATAGTCCACTCTGAGGCAATAGTGAATGGCAGAGCGAGGGAGGGCGAGAGGATGGGGGTGAGAAGGGTGGACGCGCGCCAGGTAGAGCGCTAAGTCCTGTGGGGGGACAAAATGGTTGGAAGCAGTGGGTGGGCTGTTTGAGCCCATCTGAACGCGCTTGCCCACAGGGTGGAAAATGCTAGGTGGGGGTGCACTGCCGCCCCACACTGGGGTGTCAGGCGGCGGAGCCAAGGACATCAAAGAATAGGTTTGGGCAGAGGGCTGTGGATAAATAAAACTTCAAATTTAAAATTGCTCAAAAGTGACTTCAAGTGGTAAAAGAAAAGATATAATTATTTTTATAGTAAGATAAGAGGTATTATATGTAACAAGTGAAAATCCTATATTTTTTGATGATTTTTGTGATATTGTTATGACTGAGCAGTTTTGTATTAAGCCATTTTAATTGTTTAATGGTTTTGCCAAGTGGTTGGTGGGTTTAGGTTGATTAATAATCTTATTGGGTTTAGTTAGTGGTTAGTGATTTGATGAATCAATAAGCTAATTGGTTTTTGAAAGTTGTTGGTGGCTTTTGGTCATTTCAATAAAGTTTAGTTTGTTTTTTTTGTTTTTGTGTGCCCATTAGGGAACCAGTTTAGTTTAGTTTTATCAATTAGTTGGCGGTTAGTTGATAAAATAAGTTAATTGGTAACACTAAGCAACTTAGTAAATTTATCTATAATTAAAAATCTAAAATAACCAACTTGAATCAATAGTTAAAAAACTGAGCAATGTTGGGTAATATCACTATTCATCTAAATGGAAAATCTAATTTAATCATTTAAAATCATTTGTTTATAAAACCTGAGCAACACCAGGTAGCACTACTATTATTTAGTTATTTTAATAGTTTTAGTTGGTTTTAACTATGACTAAGTGGTTGGTAATTTTTTGGTTGATTCAATAAAGCAATTAGTTTTAGTTGTGGTTTATGTAATTTTGTTAAATTTCTAAAAGTTTAATGGGCCGTTTCTGCCATTCCTCCTTCTGGTGTTACTCTGGCTGCTGTCTTTCCCAAATTTTTTGAGTGGGGTGTGTTCCTTCTTCCCAAAACCTCAGTTAATTCTGGCGCTGCTTCCAAAGCAGCAGCCAATCAAAATGTTTAAAAAAAATTTAGGAATTTGTTAGAATTATGGAATCCTGAGCCAATGGCTGAGACAGTTTCAGCTGAGCTGCCATGGGCAACTGTTTGCAGCCAATCAGGATCCACCACTGCACCAACTCCAGTGACTGGCCCAGCATTAGCCACTTTAAATCCATTGAAGCGCTCAAATGGATTGATGATCTGGATTGGCCACATAATGTTAAGCCCGATTTTGCCTTTAAAAATTTTTTTGTAAATCCTCCTGATTTGCATCCCCACCCTTTTGGAGCTAAAACGGTTTCCCTTTATATAAAAAATATTAACAAAATGGTGGTAGAGGCAGCAGCAGCTCCTGCCAACACCCTCCTCTACCACCATTTTCATGAGGTGATGGAACCCCTTGTTGAGGGTATTCCCATCCCAAATTTCCCCCATGATTTTGATGAAGATGCTAAATATGAAATTGAGGAGCTCACTTTTGGTGAAAGCCATTCATGCATTGATGTAGCAAAAACCTCTCTTTTTGACCTCAATTATCCCCAAACCCACCAACACATCAATTCTTTACTTGTGTGCCAGCTTTTGCACTTTTGCTGAGCATCAACTTGCTCAATACATTGAGGTGATGGATACCACTGGCCTCAATAATGATGAAAGCCCCCAGTTATACCTCCCTATGCCACATGTCACTGATGCCCCAACCCCTATGCTGTCTGCCATGGTCTGCCAGCTAAAACAGTCACCGGACAAAAGTTTCCCCAAAGTATCCTCACCTTCTGATATGGCCTCCTAGGCTGAAAACTTGGGGGCTATATTCAGATTTTTTTATTTTTTTATATCCCTTTATTTGGCTTATTTGCAAATAAAGATGCATGATGGGCCCCTGTTTGGGTTGGGCACCACTAGTGCTATAAAAGATAAAGGTTAATGGGTTTGGCTGAGTGGTTGGTAGTTATCTTTAATATAAAATTTAAACTAATGAACTAACTCATCTTGTAAGCTATAAACACTGTAGCAAAGCATGGGTATCTGGGTCTTATCAATATATAAAAAAGGTACTAAAAGTATGAAATCTAGAATTTTTGAATACTTAATAAAACACTTTTTGAAGTTGGCGCCCTATTTTTAACTGACTATAAAGCCATATATATATATACTCAGCAATGTATATTCTAAGTTGCTTATAGTTTACACTTGGACCTAATCCAAATATAAGCTCTAATTTATATTTGTGAGCAAAATTATAAAAGTCAGGTTGGAACATGGCGCTGAATAAAAAGAGCTGGTTGAGTAATCATAGTTTCTTGATTTTTATAATTTTAGTGCCTTTTTTGAAAAAGGTTTTTTTCCCAGAAAATTCTAAGGTGGTTATTTTTTGCCGAAATTTTTTAAGCCCAAACCGTTTTTAAAAAATTAATGGTTTTTAAAGTTAGTTTCCCAATTTTATTTTAAAAACTCACTATCTCCATGTATCATTTTTTTAACTTCACTAAATCTATAAAAAATAAAAATCAATGTATTTAATTATATATTTCTTTTTTTTTTAGTACTAGATGGTTTAATTATATATTTCTCATAAACAAATCTACTAATAATTCATTTATTATTTGCAATTTATTTTATTAGTCAATCTATGCTAAAATTATTGATTACTATCTACAATAATTTATTTTATTTATGTTAATTGATTTTATTAGTCAAATTATAATAAATTTACTGATTGACATCTACAATAATTTATTGTATAAATTTAGCCAATTTTATGGTCAATCTATGCCAAATTTACTGATTGCCATCTATATTAATTCATTGTATCAAATTTAGTTGATTTCATTGGTCAAACTATGCATAAATGATAGGCAACTATAATGATTTAAGCTTATCATGTTATGATCTTATACTTGCCTAATTTTGAACATACCCCCAGCCATAGAACATATATTATGTCTAATTTTGGTTTGAAGTTATCACTTTGCCAATGCCAGAATTAAGTTTATCCAGTGATGAATTAGTCCAATAATTGAATTCATCACTTTCAGTCTATTTTAAATATAAATATTAAAATACTGGTCAGATATTAGACTAATCCTTACAAAAGTAAAATGGGACCTAAGTTGGAGCATCCTCTATTTTTAAACAAAGAATCATACAAATGGTCCAGTAGTTTCAGAGTTATGTATGAACAAACATAGAAATATAAATCAAGCTTTACCTTATGGTAAAAAGCATAAGTGCATGAATAATTCTTATGGCTAGAAGTTGTTTTGAACTGCTTTTAAATTTTAAATTTATTGTGGGGAAGGCTGACCATGGGACGGACACTTCCGAATATGATTCAGGACAGATAAGCTTATTACGGGGGGAGGCAACCCAGAGAAGCGATGTTATCTCTTGTTGACAGCGGGAACGCCACTTATGGGGAGGGGAGGGAACATGTGAAGGAGCCGTAGCCACTATTGAGCACGCGTGGAGAAAGGGGTCTGATTTGATGAACCAGACTGGGAACCAGGAGGAGACCAGCTGTTGGCAATGCAGTGGGAGGTGTCCAAACATCTATGCTTGAAAGTGGTCCACCAAATGAGACCGGAATCTGTGGACAGTTTCTGGGAGGGTGGGGGTGGAGCCTGCGATGGCATCTAAGACAATCGTGTGGATGGTACACATGGCGATTGCAACAACCAGAGCACGGAGGGAGGGTGGAAGGGGGAGGCCATTGATGAAGCAAACATATCTCTTGACAGACTGAAGGGATGTGTTTGATCCTGGCCTAGCAGACGTTGGACTTCGCGCCATATCACTTTAGAGGTGGGGCACTTCTCCAGGCGGTGGAACAGCGTTCCATACTGGCCGCACATGACACAGGATGAGTGTAAAGCGTTAGAGCGCTCAGCTGTACGATACACCCGCCTCAGGCAGCGCCACATGGGAGCGGACTTGAGGCTGCAACAGGGGATGGTGTGCATATTTCCAGATAGTTTTGGGTCTCAGTGGAGTAAGGGATGTCCATCATGTCCAGGTAGTCCACCCTGGATAGGACATGGGGCCGTGTTTAGATCACGCCATCATGGATGGGTAGCCCTTGTACCTCTTGTGTGAACTGAGGAGAGGGGCGGCCTCTTTGGGTTGTATGTCCGCTAATACAAATTCACCACTCTGCGCTCTGCATGGAGAGTAGGATTCGTTTGTAGTGGGTTTTAGTCCCGTGAGGACCTGTGGCTGATGTGTGTGATGCGAGGTATTTCATCAGGGAGTGGGGGTTTGATATATTGTTGAGGCCCAAGGCTCAGGAGAAGTTGGAGAGGGCTGCGCGGGACCAGTGTTGGGATGGGAGTGTAGGAGCGGTGATGGCCACGATCCAGGTGCCCAGGATCTTGGCTGCATGGGCTTTGAAGTCAAGTAGGCCCATGCCACCATGATGATGTGGGCCAAACATGACCTCTAGCCATACTGGTGGAGGGCGGCCTGACCAAAGCCATCCTTGCACAAAAGATACAAGGATTTGAAGAAGTTTGGGGAGAAGGGGATGGCGCGGGCTCTGAACCAGACTTTGGATAGGAGCATAGAGTTGGCTAAAACAACCCTGCCAGTAAGGGAAGTAGGGTGGGCTCTGAGAGAGGCGATTCGCTTCATCACGTTGTCCAGATTATGGCACTCCATTACTGCTGACGAGTTCCGCCTGCCTCCATCCACACGCCCAGATGGCGCACCGGTCCTATGGTAGGACGTGGCATGAAGGGGATCACCAGTGGAGCGGTGTGTGTTGAGTTAGTAAGGCGTGGACGTGGGCGGGCAGATGGGCTGGGTTGGGAACTATTTGCTGGGGCCCAGCAGTTCTAAAACCGACCAAGGAGGATGATTTTGGTTTTGGAGGCGTTCAGTGCCATGTTGCTTACTTGGGAATATTCCTGGATGAGAGCTTCAAGCGTGCGTGCATATTTATTAGACACCCTAACCACACAGTTGTCTGAAAATGCCAATATCTTGACTGGGGCTTGGCCTGGCACATGGACCCCAGTGAGTTGGGCATTCACATTTCGCAGTAGTGGGTCAAGGCTAAAGTTGTATAAGAGTGGGCTGAGGGGGTCCCCTTGTCACAAGCCCCTTTGAGGGCGGACTACTTCCATTAGGAAGCCAGGGCCACGCACTGCCATTGTTGCAGATTCCGTGAGCAGCATCACCCAGTTAATGAAGCGGGGGGTAGGCGGAATTGATGGAGGCAGGCCCTAAGGTATTTCTCAGTTTACTCTATCATAGGCCTTTTGTTGGTCCAAGAATACAAGTGCCCCAGAGGCTGTGGATTGACACACATTAGCCACAGAGTGCACGTTATCCCAAATCGACCTTCTGGGGATGAAACCGAGTTGTTCTGGGGAGATGGTAGCAGATGCTACTGTCCCTAAACGGTTAATTATGATTTTTGTTAAAATTTTGGTGTCTGTGTTTGTTACAGAAATGGGGCGCGAGTTGGCCAAGTCAAGCTTATCCCCTTTCTTGAATAGTGTGACAATAAAGGCCTCATGTCCTCCTGGTAGGAGGCGCGTTTCCAACAGGCTTTGGTTAAGTGAGGCAAGCAGAAGTGGGGATATATATTTGAAATATTTTTTGTAGAACTCATATGGGATGCCATCTGGGCCTGGGCATTTTGGTTTGGCGCACCGCGAATGGCTGTCCATAATTCATTCAGAGTAATTAAATTCATTATTTCCAGGTATTGGAAAATGGTGCGGATATGAGCTCAGTTGAGAAATTCTGCCACTGCAGCTGGCTGAATTGGTTAGGCTCAGTACAACTCAGAGTAATAACTTTTCATTTTGATTGCCACTTCAGCCAGTGTATCCACAATAAAATTATCTGATCTTCGCACCTGTGTGCAGGCCACGCTCTGGCGTGGTGCAAAAATTTTTATAAAGAAATATGCGGTGCACTTGTCACCTTTTGTGATACGTGTGGCCCTGTATAGAATATAAACCTGATGTTTGTGTTGCCTTTTGAGTGCGTTGAGGTGGGCGGCTGCCTCCGCCCACTTCCAGCCCCATGCAGGGCTGTATCCTGTAGCTAGAATGTTGGACTCCAAGTGTGCCAGTTCTGCCAGAGCGCGCGAGATAACCGCCATTGTGGCTCGTGAGCATCTGGAGGAGAGATGGCGAGAGTAGCAGATGGTGTCCTCTTTGAAAGTTGCCCATGTGGAAATGGGGTCCGCGCAAAACGGTGCAACAAACTTTTTTGCCAAAGTCGCCTCTTCTACCCATGTGGAAAATCCTGGCGACACGAGCTTAGGGGCAGATTTTGCACCAATGTGGGGCCTTAGCAACTGTGACAGGTAGGTGGTATGTTATTGAGACCAGTCGGTGGTTGGAGAATTCTATTTTCGTTGTTTTGAAGTGGGAGATATGGGGTTGGAATTTCGCCGGCGTTAGAATAAGGTCGATGTGGGTCATGGACCTTAATTGGCCGTTGTGGATGTGGGGACGCGTCATGTTTTTGAGCAGCGGGGCATGTTGTGGCAGCGAATCCATTAACACAAGGGTGGCCTTTAGAACGCGTAGTTCAACGTGACCCTGTGGGGCGTGGGGTGACGGAGGCCACTGGTCCATTTGTGAGGTTAGCCAACAGTTCATGTCACCAACTAAGAAAGAATCAGGGGGTAGTGGGAGGGATTTGACCAATGAGAAAAATTCCCGATGCTCATGTGCACCAGTTGGGGCATAGATGTTGACAATTGCGTGTGCTACATTGCCCATGAGAAGGTGATGACAAGCACTCGGCCATTTAGGAATGTTTCTGAGGATACAAATTTGAAAAAATTATTTTTCCAAATTAGCTCCCCACAGTGCTCTGATCAAAAGGATAGGGATGGGAGAAGCATTGTTTTCCAAGCCTCCTCAGAACCTAATGGACAGTGGGACTCCTGGATGGCCAGGATATCCACGGGTAAATTTTGTAAAAACTCAGTTTCCTAGCCCGGGATGGGGAGGCCTTGAGTCTGACGATATTATAGTTTGTAGTTTATTGTGGGGAAGGCCAACCATGGGATGGACACTTCCGAAAATGACTCAGACGAGACAAAACTTAGTACCAAGGGAGGCACCCCAGAGAAGCGATGCTATCTCTTGTTGCCAGCGGGAACGCCGCTTATGAGAAGGGGGAGGGAACGTGTGTAGGGGACGTAGCCACTATTAAGCACGTGTGGAGGAAGGGGTCTGATTTGATGAACCAGACTGGGAACCAGGAGGAGACCAGCTGTCAGCGACGCAGTGGGAGATATCCAAACATCCACGCTTGAAAGTGATCCACCAAATGAGACCGGAATCTGTGGACAGCTTCAGGGAGAGTGGGAATGGATCCAGCGATGGCATCCAAGACAATCGTGTGGATAGTCCACATGGCGATTGCAACCACCAGAGCACAGAGGGAGGGTGGGAGGGGGAGGCCATTGATGAAGCAAACATATCTCTTGACAGACTGAAGGGATGTGTTTGATCCTGGCCTAGCAGACGTTGGACTTCGCGCCATATTACTTTAGAGGTGGGGCACTTCTCCAGGCGGTGAAACAGCGTTCCATACTGGCCACACATGACACAGGATGAGTGTAAAGCATTAGAGCGCTCAGCTGTACGATACACCCGCCTCAGGCAGTGCCACACATGGGAGCGGACTTGAGGCTGCAACAGAGGATAGTGTGCATATTTCCAGATAGTCTTTTAGGTCTCAGTGGAATAAGGGATGTCCATCATGTCCAGGTAGTCCACCCTGGATAGGACTTGGGGTCGAATGGGGATCACGCCATCATGGATGGGTAGCCCCTGTACCTCTTGTGTGAACTGAGGAGAGGGGCGGCCTCTTTGGGTTGTATGTCCACTAACATGAATTCTCCACTCTGCGCTTCACATGGAGAGTAGGATTCGTTTGTAGTGGGTTTTGGTCCCGTGAGGACCTGTGGCTGATGTGTGTGATGCGAGGTATTTCATCAGGGAGTGGGGTTTGATATATTGTTGAGGCCCAAGGCTCGGAAGAAGTTGGAGTGGGCTGCGCGGGACCAGTGTTGGGATGGGACTGTAGGAGCAGTGTTGGCCGCAATCCAGGTGCCCAGGATCTTGGCGGCATGGGCTTTGAAGTCAAGTAGGCCCATGCCACCATGATGATGAGGGCCAAACATGACCTCTAGCCGTACTGGTGGAGGATGGCCTGACCAGAGCCAACCTTGTAGCAAAGCATACAGGGATTTGAAGAAGCTTGGGGAGAAGGGGATGGCGTGGGCTCTGAACCAGACTTTGGATAGGAGCATAGAGTTGGCAAGAACAACCCTGCCAGTGAGGGTAGTAGGGTGGGCTCTGAGAGAGGCGATTCGCTTCGTCACGTTGTCCAGTATATGGCACTCCATTACTGCTGACACGTATCCACCTGCCTCCAACCACATGCCCAGATGGCGTACTGGTCCTATGGTAGGTCGTGGCACAAGGGAGCACCAGTGGAGCGGTGTGTTTTGAGTTAGTAAGGCGTGGACGTGGGCGAGCAGATGGGCTGGGTTGGGAACTACTTGCTGGGGCCCAGCAGATCTGAAACTGACCAAGGAGGATGATTTTGGTTTTGGAGGCGTTCAGTGCCGCGTTGCTTACCAGGAATATTCCTGGATGAGGGCTTCAACCGCGCGTGCATCTTTGTTATTAGACACCCCCACCACCCAATCATCTGCAAATGCCATCATCTTGACTGGGGTTTAGCCTGGCACATGGACCCCAGTGAGTTGGGCATTCACATTTCGCAGTAGTGGTTCAAGGCTGAAGTTGTATAAGAGTGGGCTCAGGGGGTCCCCTTGTCGCAGGGCCCTTTGAGGACGGACTACTTCCGTTAGGAAACCTGGGCCGCGCACTGCCATTGTTGCAGATTCCGTGAGCAGCATCACCCAGTTAATGAAGCGGGGAGGTAGGCGGAATTGTTGGAGGCAGGCCCTAAGGTATTCCCAGTTTACTCTATCATAGGCCTTTTGTTGGTCCAAGAATACAAGTGCCCCAGAGGCTGTGGACTGACACACATTAGCCACAGAGTGCAAGTTATCCCAAATCAACCTTCTGGGGATGAAACCAAATTGTTCTGGGGAGATGGTGGCAGATGCTACAGTCCCTAAACGGTAAGCTATGATTTTTGTTAAAATTTTGGTGTCTGTGTTTGTTATAGAAATGGGGCGCCAGTTGGCTAAGTCTAGCCTATCCCCTTTCTTGAAGCATGTGACTGTAAAGGCCTCATGTCCTCCTGGTAGGAGGCGCATTTCCAACAGGCTTTGGTTGAGTAAGGCTAGCAGCAATGGGGATATATATTTAAAATATCTTTGTAGAACTCATATGGAATGCCATCTGGGCCTGGGTATTTTAAATTTGGCGCACCGCGAATGGTAGTCCATAATTCATTCGGAGTAATTAAATTTATTATTTCCGGGTATTGAAAATGGTGCGGATATGAGCTCAGTCAAGAAATTCTGCCATTTCAGCCGGCTGAATTGGTTCGGCTCAGTATAACTCAGAGTAATATCTTTGAATTCGATTGCCACTTTGGCCGGTGTGTCCACAATAGAATTATCCGATCTTTGCACCTGTGTGCAGGCCACACTCTTGCGCAGTACAAAAAATTTTGAAGAAGTATGCGGTGCACTTGTCGCCTTTAGTGGTGCATGTGGCCCTGTATTGGACACTAACCTGATGTTTATGTTGCCTTTCAAGTGCGTTGAGTTGGGCGGCTGCCTCCGCCCACTTCTGGCCCCATTTAAGGCTATATCCTGAGTCTGAGATGTTGGACTCCAAGTGGGCCAATTCCGCCAGCGCGCATGATATAACCGCCGATGTGGCTCGTGAGCGTTTAGATGAGAGATGGCGATAGTGGCGGATGGTGTCTTCTTTGAAAGTTGCCTATGTGGAAATGGGGTGCGTGCAAAACGGTGCAACAAATGATTTTGCCAAAGTTGCCTCTTCCACCCACGTGGAAAATCCTGGTGACACGAGCTCTGAGGGGTCTGATTTTGCACCAATGTGGGGCCTTTGCAACTGTGATGGGACAGTGGTATGTTATTGAGACCAGTCCGTGGTCAAAGAATTCCATTTTTGTTGTTTTGAAGTGAAAGATGTGGGGTTGGAATTTCGCCGGCGCTAGAATAAGGTCGATGTGGGTCATGGACCTTAATTGGCCATTGTGGATGTGGGGATGCATCATGTTTTCAAGCAGTGGGGAATGTTGCGGCAGCGCATCCATTAACCCAAGGGTGGCTTTTAGAACGCGTAGTTCTACATGACCCTGTGGGGCAAGGGGTGAGGGTGGCCACCAGTCCATTGGTGAGGTTAGCTAACAGTTCATGTCACCAATTAGGAAAGAATTGGGGGGTAGTGGGAGGGATTTGACCAACGAGAAAAATTCCCAATGCTCTTGTGCACCGTTTGGGGCATAAATGTTGACGATTGTGTGTGCAACATCAGCCTATGAGAAGGTGACAATGAGCACTCAGCCATTTAGGAATGTTTCTGAAGATGTAAATTTGAAAAAATTGTTTTTCTGAATTAGCACCCCACAGTGCTTCAACCAAAAGGATAGGGATGGTAGGAGCATTGTTTTCCAAGCTTCCTCGGAACCTCGTTGACAGTGGGTTTCCTGGATGGCCAGGATATCCACGGGAAAATTGTTTTGTAAAAAACTCAGTTTCCTAGCCTGGGATGGGGAGGCCTTGAGTCCGGTGATATTCAGCATCCTTAGAGTGAAGGTTTCCCCCTTCGCACCTTAGGTGCGAGGGGTGGGCCCCCAGGCCCACCAGCCTCTTCCAGGTCCCCATGGGCTTTCACAGCAGCGCGGGTATTAGCAGCAATGCTATCGGGGTTTTTGTTATTTTTTGCAGAAAGAGTCGCATTGGCTTTGGCCTTTGCTTTTTGTTTTCCCGAAGTCGGACGAATTTTTGTGGTGCGGATAAGTTCAGTGCACCGTCGAGTGGGGCAAAAATTTTTTTTCAGTTGGGATAGGTCCCAAGTCAGTTTCAACTGGGGCTTGGGTGTAGCGATTGGGTGAGATCGAATCTCCCATTGGATCCTCAGATTAAGTGGCCCATTTGGCATGGGCCTCCCAATCTGATTGGGTGATGGATTCCCGAGTTGCTTCCACCACGAAGGTCTCCATGTCCTCCTGGTGTTGTGAGTGTGGGATGGTGGTGGTGACCTTGGCCGCTTCCTTGGCTGCAGTCCTATGGGCCTGCTTGGCCTTCTTCCACTCCTGCGGGGAGATGGGCTTTACCAATAGGTAGCAGCCTTGTGCTCCCCACGGGAAAGCCTCCTTGGTGCTAGCAGTTGGTTCATAAGGCGCCTCTCCGCTGGCCATGGCCACTGAGGGTTGCTCTTGGAATGTGACGCCCTCTTTGATGGGGCATGCATGCGCCTTATGGCCAAACGTGTCACAGTGGGTGCAAATGGGGGGCGCGCTGTCCACTGTTACCCAGAATGGGTGGGTGGTGTGCCCTGTAATGTCAATAAAGGTGGAGTGCGGGATCTGGGTTAGGTCCTTCATGATCTCCTCAGTTGGGGTCAGAACTGCGATGGCTTTGCTGGTGCATAGGTGTGGCATCAGCGTGAAACGTTGCATTTTGAAAGATTGTATTTCGCCATATATGGCGAGACCATCTTTCAGGTGTTGCTCCAAAATGTCACATTTTACCGTAGTAGGCAAAAAGTCAAACGTGAGGAAAATTTGGTTTGATTTTGTCCATCTGGTGCGTTTAATTTCGATGACCCATTGCCCTTCAGGGAGGTCAACCACTATGCGCACCGCTGCAGCCTCATCTGCTGCTATTTTACTTTTGAAACCTAGGTCCAGCCAACCACATGACATGGAGTGAGGTGCAACATACACCGCGGTCAGGAAAATTTTGTGTACATCTTCACAAAATTTTACCCATAGGGCCATTTTTTTAGATGTCCAGATACACACGGACTCCAAATTCCACCGATAAAAGTGGCTGGGAGTGTGGCGTGTTGATGTACTGGTTGCATCGTGCTTGCCACGCGAGTATCTCTGAGGAAATTGTGACCGCCAGTTTTTTTAGATTTTTTTCTATTCCGCCGGATTCTCTGGGGCGTTTTTGAACGTTAGAGGCCGCGGGCCTTCCGCCTGCTCCTCTTGCCTTGCTTGCCCAACTGCTCCCAGACATGGGCGCAGACTAATCCCCTCTATGAGATTTACAAACTAGATTTAGTCTTGAATTGAATGGGTTGCAAAAAGTGTTTGCTACGAGAAAGAAAAGTTTTGAGTCTGGCGATATTCAACATCCCTAAAGTGAAGGTTTCCCCCATCACACCTTAGGTGCAAGGGGGTGGGCTCTCGGGCCCACCAGCCTCTTCTAGGTCTCCACGGGCTTTCACAGCAGCGCGGGTGTTAGCAGCAATGCTATCAGGGTTTTTGTTGAGTTTTGCAGAAAGAGTTGCATTGGCTTTGGCCTTCACTTTTTGTTTTCCCAACGTCAGACACATTTTTTGCAGTGTGGATGAGTTTGGTGCATCATTGAGTGGGTCAAAATTTTTTTTCAGTTGGGATAGGTCCCAAGTCAGTTTCAACTGGAACTTGGGTGCAACAATTGTGCGAGATCAAGTCTCCAATCGGATCCTCAGATTGAGTGGCCCACTCAGCATGGGGCTTCTCAATCTGATTGGTTGATGGATTCCCAAGTTGCCTCCACCGCGAAGGTTTCCATGTCCTCCTGGTGTTGTGAGTGTGGGATAGCAGTGGTGGCCTTGGCCGTTTCCTTGGCCATGGCCCTATGGGCCTGCTTAGCCTTCTTCTGTTCTTGCGGGGAGATAGGCTTTACCAATAGGTAGCAGCCTTGTGCTCCCCACGGGAAAGCCTCCTTGGTGCTTGTGGTTGGTTCATAGTGCGCCTCTCCATTGGCCATGGCCGCCAAAGGGTGCTCTTAAAATGTGATGCCCTCCTTGGTGGGCAATGCATGTGCCTAGTGGCTGAACGCATCACAGTGGGTGCAAATGGGGGGCGCGCTGTCCACGGTCACCCAGAATGTGTGGGTGGTATGCCCTGCAATCTTAATAAAAGTGGAGTGCGGGATCTGGGTTAGGTCCTTCGCAATCTCCTCAGTTGGGGTCAGTACTGCAATGGCTTTGCCGGTGCACAGGTGTGGCATCAGCATGAAGCGTTGCATTTCAAAAGATTGTATTTTGCCATATATGGCGAGACCATCTTTCAGGTGTTGTTCCAAAATGTCACGTTTTACCATATTAGGCAAAAAGTCAAATGTGATGAAAATTTGGTTTGATTTTGTCCATCTGGTGCATTTGGTTTCGACGACCCATTGCCCTTTGGGGAGGTTGACCACTATGTGCACCGCTGCAGCCTCGTCTGCTGCTTTTTGCTTTTGAAACCTAGGTACAGCCAACCACGCAACATGGAGTGAGGTGCAAAGTACACCGTGGTTGGGAAAACTTTGTGTACATCTTTACAAAATTTTTCCCATAAGGCCATTTTTTGGATGTCCAGATACATGCAGACTCCGAATTCCACCAACAAAAGTGGTTGGGAGTGTGGCGTGTTGATGTACTGGTTGCATCGTGCTTGCCATGTGAGTATCTCCGGGAAATCATGACCGCCAGTTTTTTAAGATTTTTGTCAATTCCGCTGGATTCTCCAGGGCGTTTTTAAAAGTTGGAGGCCACGGTCCTTCCACCTGCTCCTCTTACCTTGCTTGCCCAACTGCTCCCTAGTATGAGCGCAGACTAATCTCTTCTGTGAGATTATCAAACTAGATTCAGTCTTGAATTGAATAGGTTACAAAATTGTTTGCAACGAGAAAGAAAAATAAAATATGACAAGTATTAGTGCAGATTGATCCAAAAGATGTTTGGAACTGCTTTTAACATTGTATTTATTGTCATGCTGTGATTTCATTATTTCATTCTGTCAACAAACTTTAAAGAATAAAGATGACTGGGATAGTTAGATTATTTAAGTGTTATTTGGAATGGCCTAATTAAACTGTTAGTGATAGCAGGAAGGATATCAGAGATGGATTAAAATAAATCTGAATTGTTCTTTGGCTTGGGCAGCATTTAGTACTAATGGTTAAAGAATTCATTTTATAATTTAAAATTATTGTATATGCATGTAAGCATGTTTGTTCAACCTCTCCTTCAAAACTACCTAACCAATTTCAACTAGGCTTGATACAAACATTCTATCAAAAGGAAACTAATGCAGTTAAGCTAGTTCAAAAACATATTAAAATAAATAAAAGTCATATATAAGAGATGAAGTTTTATATAATTTTAACGTGAATTAGTTGTCATTTCAGCTGAGAGATTTTACATCATTTGGTTTATTTGATCTGATCAAAGGTTTTGGCTAAGCAGTTAGGTAAATAATTTGTTTGATTTGGTTAGTTCAATGGAATCTTTTATATGTTTTTTGTGCCCATAAGTTCTGATTTGCTGTTTTTATAATTTGCCAAACTTGGTATTAAGGCTTTTGGCAGGGTCACACGCATCCAGTTAGTCCACAGTTTTTTGATTAGCTAGGGCGGTATAGTGTTAGTTTCTTATTAATGCCATTTTGACAGATTCCAGGTTTTGCCACAGTTCTGTGTTTTGTTTGGATGAGAACTCTAAATTGACAGCATAACCTTTCTATAAAATAAATGTGGGGTTTCAAGATCCATTTAAATTTTGTGATGGTAGGACTAAATCAGCTATATTATTAGATCTAATCCAAATTTGAGTATCTGATTTGCACATACCCTTGAACAAACTGCAACAAAATTAAGTGAATTGGCTTTAATTAGATTTGACACTTGTTGATTTGCTCTGTATGATGACTCATGACCCATTGATTAAATCCTAGATGATAGAATGCAATTTCTTAAAATGGGTAAAAAATTTACAATTTGATTGTTCCACTAAGCCAAGTTTGTAAGAGTCAAATAACAAGTTGCAATGATGACATCAAAACATGATGGTAAATGAAATGGCAAAGAAAGTTTTGAATAGCGTACAGCCATAAGTAAAACATATTCATGCACTTGAGCCTTTTACTTTAATTTATTGCGGGAAGGCCGACCATGGGATGGACGTTTCCGAATATGACTCAGATGAGACAAAACTTAGTACCAGGGGAGGCACCCCAGAGAAGCGATGCTATCTCTTGTTGCCAGCGGGAACGCCACTTATGGGAAGGGGAGGGAACGTGTGTAGGGGACGTAGCCACTATTGAGCATGTGTGGAGGAAGGGGTCTGATTTAATGAACCAGACTGGGAACCAGGAGGAGACCAGCTGTCAGCGACGCAGTGGGAGATATCCAAACATCCACGCTTGAAAGTGATCCACCAAATGAGACCAGAATCTGTGGACAGCTTCAGGGAGGGTGGGAATGGATCCAGCGATGGCATCCAAGACAATCGTGTGGATAGTCCACACGGCGATTGCAACCACCAGAGCATGGAGCGCGCGCGCGCGCGCGCGCGCGCGCGCGCGCGCGCGCGCGCGCGCGCGCGCGCGCGCGCGCGCGCGCGCGCGCGCGCGCGCGCGCGCGCGCGCGCGCGCGCGCGCGCGCGCGCGCGCGCGCGCGCGCGCGCGCGCGCGCGCGCGCGCGCGCGCGCGCGCGCGCGCGCGCGCGCGCGCGGCGCGCGCGCGCGCGCGCGCGCGCGCGCGCGCGCGCGCGCGCGCGCGCGCGCGCGCGCGCGCGCGCGCGCGCGCGCGCGCGCGCGCGCGCGCGCGCGGGAGGGTGGGAGGGGGAGGCCATTGATGAAGCAAACATATCTCTTGACAGACTGAAGGGATGTGTTTGATCCTGGCCTAGCAGACGTTGGACTTCGCGCCATATTACTTTAGAGGTGGGGCACTTCTCCAGGCGGTGAAACAGCGTTCCATACTGGCCACACACGACACAGGATGAGTGTAAAGCATTAGAGCGCTCAGCTGTACGATACAACTGCCTCAGGCAGCGCCACACATGGGAGCGGATTTCAGGCTGCAACAGAGGATGGTGTGCGTATTTCCAGATAGTCTTTTGGGTCTCAGTGGAATAAGGGATGTCCATCATGTCCAGGTAGTTCACCCTGGATAGGACTTGGGGTCGAATGGGGATCACGCCATCATGGATGGGTAGCCCCTGTACCTCTTGTGTGAACTGAGGAGAGGGGCGGCCTCTTTGGGTTGTATGTCCACTAATAAGAATTCTCCACTCTGCGCTTCGCATGGAGAGTAGGATTCGTTTGTAGTGGGTTTTGGTCCCGTGAGGACCTGTAGCTGATGTGTGTGATGCGAGGTATTTCATCAGGGAGTGGGGGTTTGATGGATTGTTGAGGCCCAAGGATCGGAAGAAGTTGGAGCGGGCTGCGCGGGACCAGTGTTGGGATGGGAGTGTAGGAGCAGTGATGGCCGCAATCCAGGTGCCCAGGATCTTGACGGCATGGGCTTTGAAGTCAAGTAGGCCCATGCCACCATGATGATGAGGGCCAAACATGACCTCTAGCTGTACTGGTGGAGGGCGGCCTGACCAAAGCCAACCTTGTAGCAAAGCATACAGGGATTTGAAGAAGCTTGGGGAGAAGGGGATGGCGTGGCTCCGAACCAGACTTTGGATAGGAGCATAGAGTTGGCAAGAACAACCCTGCCAGTGAGGGTAGTAGGGTGGGCTCTGAGAGAGGCGATTCGCTTCGTCACGTTGTCCAGTATATGGCACTCCATTACTGCTGACGCGTATCCTCCTACCTCCAACCACACGCCCAGATGGCGTACCGGTCCTATGGTAGGTCGTGACACAAAGGGGAGTACCAGTGGAGCGGTGTGTTTTGAGTTAGTAAGGCGTGGACTTGGGCGAGCAGCTGGGCTGGGTTGGGAACTACTTGCTGGGGCCCAGCAGTTCTGAAACTGACCAAGGAGGATGATTTCGGTTTTGGAGGCGTTCAGTGCCGCGTTACTTACCCGGGAATATTCCTGGATGAGGGCTTCAAGCGCGCGTGCATCTTTGTTATTAGACACCCCCACCACGCAATCATCTGCAAATGCCATCATCTTGACTGGGGTTTGGCCTGGCACATGGACCCCAGTGAGTTGGGCATTCACATTTCGCAGTAGTGGTCAAGGCTGAAGTTGTATAAGAGTGGGCTCAGGGGGTCCCCTTGTCGCAGGGCCCTTTGAGGACGGACTACTTCCGTTAGGAAACCTGGGCCGCGCACTGCCATTGTTGCAGATTCCGTGAGCAGCATCACCCAGTTAATGAAGCGGGGAGGTAGGCGGAATTGTTGGAGGCAGGCCCTAAGGTATTCCCAGTTTACTCTATCATAGGCCTTTTGTTGGTCCAAGAATACAAGTGCCCCAGAGGCTGTGGACTGACACACATTAGCCACAGAGTGCACGTTATCCCAAATCAACCTTCTGGGGATGAAACCAAATTGTTCTGGGAGATGGTGGCAGATGCTACAGTCTCTAAACGGTTAGCCATGATTTTTGTTAAAATTTTGGTGTATGTGTTTGTTAGAGAAATGGGGCGCCAGTGGGCTAAGTCTAGCCTATCCCCTTTCTTAAAGCATGTGACCGTAAAGGCCTCATGTCCTCCTGGTAGGAGGCGCGTTTCCAACAGGCTTTGGTTGAGTAAGGCTAGCAGCAATGGGGATATATATTTAAAATATCTTTGTAGAACTCATATGGAATGCCATCTGGGCCTGGGCATTTTCAATTTGGCGCACCGCGAATGGTAGTCCATAATTCATTTGGAGTAATTAAATTCATTATTTCTGGGTAAATGGAAAATGGTGCGGATATGAGCTCTGTTGAGAAATTCCGCCATTTCAGCTGGCTGCATTGGTTCAGCTCAGTATAACTTGGAGTAATATCTTTGCATTTCGATTGCTACTTCAGCCAGTGTGTCCACAATAGAATTATCCAATCTTCACACCTGTGTGCAGGCCACGCTCTGGCGTGGTGCAAATTTTTTTTGAAGAAGTATGCGGTGCATTTGTCGCCTTTAGTGATGCGTGTGGCCCTGTATTGGACACAAACCTGATGTTTGTGTTGCCTTTCAAGTGCGTTGAGGTGGGCGGCTGCCTCCGCTTATTTCTGGCCCCATGCAGGGCTATATCCTGAGGCTGGAATGTTGGACTCCAAGTGGGCCAATTCCACCAGCGCGCACAATATAACCGCCGATGTGGCTCATGAGCGTCTAGATGAGAGATGGCGATAGTGGCGGATGGTGTCTTCTTTGAAAGTTGCCCATGTGGAAATGGGGTCCGCGCAAAACGGTGCAACAAACGATTTTGCCAAAGTTGCCTCTTCCACCCACATGGAAAATCCTGGCGACGTGAGCTCTGGGGGGCGGATTTTGCACCAATGTGGGGCCTTTGCAACTGTGACAAGTAAGTGGTATGTTATCGAGACCAGTCGGTGGTCGGAGAATTCCATTTTCATTGTTTTGAAGTGGGAGATGTGGGGTTGCATTTTTGCCGGCGCTAGAATAAGATTGATGCGGGTCATGGACCTTAATTGGCTGTTGTGGACGTGGGGACGTGTCATGTTTTCGAGCAGTGGGGCATGTTGTGGCAGCGCATCCATTAACCCAAGGGTGGCTTTTAGAACGCGTAGTTCTACGTGACCCTGTGGGGCGTGGGGTGAGGGTGGCCACCGGTCCGTTGGTGAGGCTAGCCAACAGTTCATGTCGCCAATTAGGAAAGAATTGGGGGGTAGTGGGAGGGATTTGACTGATGAGAAAAATTCCTGACGCTCTTGTGCACCGTTTGGGGTGTAAATGTTGACGATTGTGTGTGCAACATCAGCCCATGAGAAGGTGACAATGAGCACTCAGCCATTTAGGAATGTTTCTGAAGATGTAAATTTGAAAAATTGTTTTTCTAAATTAGCACCCCACAGTGCTTCGACCAAAGGATAGGGATGGTAGGAGCATTGTTTTCCAAGCTTCCTCAGAACCTCGTGGACAGTGGGACTTCTGGATGGCCAGGATATCCACGGATAAATTGTTTTGTAAAAAACTCAGTTTCCTAGCCCTGGGATGGAGAGGCCTTGAGTCTGGCGATATTCAGTGTCCCTAGAGTGAAAAATTCCCCCATCACACCTTAGGTGCGAGGGGGTGGGCCCCTGGGCCCACCAGCCTCTTCCAGGTCCCCACGGGCTTTCACAGCAGTGTGGGTATTAGCAGCAACGCTATTGGGGTTTTTGTTAATTTTTTGCAGAAAGAGTCACATTGGCTATGGCCTTCGCTTTTTGTTTTCCTGACGTCGGATGATTTTTTTGCGGTGCAGATAAGTTTGGTGTACCGTTGAGTGGGGCAAAAAAAAATTTTTTCAGTTGGGATAGGTCCCAAGTCGGTTTTGACTGGAGATTGGGTGCAGCAATTGGGTGAGATTAAATCTCCAATTGGATCCTCGGATTGAGTGGCCCATTTGGCATGGGCCTCCCAATCTGATTGGGTGATGGGTTCCCAAGTTGCTTCCACCGCGAAGGTCTCCATGTCCTCATGGCGTTGTGAGTGTGGGATGGTAATGGTGGCCTTGGCGCTTCCTTGGCCGCAGTCCTATGGGCCTGCTTGGCCTTCTTCCGCTCCTGTGGGGAGATGGGCTTTACCAATAGGTAGCAGCCTTGTGCTCCCCACGGGAAAGCCTCCTTGGTGCTTGCAGTTGGTTCGTAGTGCATCTCTGCTGGCCATGGCCGCCGAGGGCTCTCTTGGAATGTGACGCCCTCTTTGATGGGGCATGCATGCGCCTTATGGCCGAACGCGTCACAGTGGGTGCAAATGGGGGCGCGCTGTCCACTGTTACCCAGAATGGGTGGGTGGTGTGCCCTGCGATGTCAATAAAGGTGGAGTGCAGGATCTGGGTTAGGTCCTTTGCAATCTCCTTGGTTGGGGTCAGAACTGCGATGGCTTTGCTGGTGCACAGGTGTGGCATCAGTGTGAAACGTTGCATTTTGAAAGATTGTATTTTGCTGTATATGGCGAGACCAACTTCCAGGTGTTGCTCCAAAATGTCACATTTTACTGGAGTAGGCAAAAAGTCAAACGTGAGGAAAATTTGGTTTGATTTTGTCCATCTGGTGCGTTTAGTTTCGACGACCCATTACCCTTCAGGGAGGTTGACCACTATGTGCACCGCTGCAGCCTCATCTGCTGCTATTTTGCTTTCAAAACCTAGGTCCAGCCAACCGCGTGACATGGAGTGAGGTACAACGTACACCGCAGTCGGGAAAATTTTGTGTACATCTTCACAAAATTTTTCCCATAGGGCCATTTTTTGGATGTCCAGATACACATGGACTCTGAATTTCACCGATGAAAGTGGCTGGGAATGTGGCATGTTGATGTACTGGTTGCATTGTGCTTGCCATGCGAGTATCTCTGGGGAAATTGTGACCGCCAGTTTTTTTAGATTTTTTTCTATTCTGCCAGATTCTCTGGGGCGTTTTTGAATGTTAGAGGCCGCGGGCCTTCCGCCTGCTCCTCTTGCCTTGCTTGCCCAACTGCTCCCAGACATGGGCGCAGACTAATCCCCTCTAAGAGATTATTAAACTAGATTTAGTCTTGAATTGAATGGGTTGCAAAAGTGTTTGCAACGAGAAAGAAAAGTGCACTTGAGCCTTTTACTATAAGGCAAGAATCTAAAAGATAATATGCTTTATTTTTATTTTTATGATTACCAATTGCTTATTAAACTTACCAATGCCATATAAATACTTCATTTTATTTATCTAATTGTTTAATTGGACTAATTCCATATCAAACACACCAATAACTATCTATGATAGCTAAAACTCATCTCATATGATATCATACCATTGCACAGCTTTTGAAAATACATACTGCATTCAAAAGTTCTGGGACTAACGCTATTAAGGATAAACTTTTTCAGATAAATGAAATTTTATTATTTATTATCTAACATACATCCCTTCCCTCTCTATACAGATTTTAGATCGCTCATACAATTGTTAAAAGGCATGTGCATAGTTCTACTTAAAATCATGTTTAAAACAGCTGTCACATTCTTCTGAATTGTCTCTACATTATCAAAACGCTGCCCCTTCAGTGCCACCTTCAGCTTAGGGAACAGAAAGAAGTCAGCTGGAGCCAAATCTGGTGATTAGGGTGGATGGTTAATCACTGTGACTGATTTTCCAGCGAGAAATTGTGAAACAATCAATGATGAGTGGACTGGAGCATTGTCATGCAGAAGAAACCACTTCCCTGATTGGTACATTTCTGGCCTAACCCTGCGAATTCTTTTCAAAAGGCGATCAAGTACCTCTTTGTAAAATGGTCCAGTTACATTCTGGCCAGGTGGCAAGGGTTGTCACATAGTGTTCCAGCTGTGACACAGAGATAGCTCCATCTATATGTCTATAGCAGCATCAGTCCCAGGACTTTTGAATGCACTGTGTACATCCAGCCATAGGACATTTTCATGTCAATATACATACTACTAATTGTTTGATCTTACTGGACAACTCATGCTAAATTTATTGATTGCCATTTATAACAAATCATTTTAATCTATTTTATCTTATTGGTCAATCTATGTTAAATTTACTGATCACCATCTACAATAATTCATTTTAAATTTAATTGATTTTATTGGTCACCTATGCTAGACTTTACTGATCACAATATATAATATAAACAATTTTAAATTTAGTTGATTTTATTGGTCATATATGCTAGGTATTACTGATTGCCATCTAAAATAATTCATTTTATACTTAGTTTATTTTATTGGTCATTATATGCTAAATATTACTTTTTACCATATATAAGAATTCTATTTAAGGTTTAGTTCATTTTAATTGGTCAATTTATGAAAATGATAGCCATCTATAATTATTTAAGCTCATCACGCTATAATCTCATACTTTCCTGGATTTTGAACGTACCCCTCAGCCATAGGACATATTCATGTCAAAATATATATAATATCAATTGGTTGCGTTTATTTGTCAATGCGTGCTATATATTTCTAATCACCATTTACAATACTATATTTTTAAGTTTATTTTATTTTATTGGTCAATCTATGATAATTATATTGTTCACCATCTACAAATAATTCATTTTAAAATTTAGTTCATTTGTCAAAATCCTGCATTATCTAAGGCTCACTGGTGCTAATGGCACAGGATTTGACAATTTTAAAGAAGCAGGAGTAGTGAAACTCAAAATGCTGTTTAGTAAACTAGGGGGCTTTTTTAATAAAACTTATATAAAACTAGAAAACTTTAAATGGGAAAAATAGGTTGGTTTCTAGTTAAGTTATTAGTGAGGAGATGTGTATTAAAAAAAGAACCCTCTCAATATTTTGATGCTTAGTAATTTAATTGTTGAAGCTCAGGGGTCATATTAGTGTAGTAATTTCCAAATTAGGAAATTTTGGGATTCAACATATCAGAGCTCAAAACTTTTCTTTCTCGTTGCAAACACTTTTGAAACCTATTCAATTCAAGACTAAATCTAGTTTGATAATCTCATAGAGGGGATTAGTCTGCGCCCATGTCTGGGAGCAGTTGGGCAAGCAAGGCAAGAGGAGCAGGCGGAAGGCCCGTGGCCTCTAACGTTCGAAAACGCCCCGGAGAATCTGGCGGAATAGAAAAATTTAAAAAAACTGGTGGTCACAATTTCCCCAGAGATACTCGCGTGGCAAGCATAATGTAACCAATATATCAACACGCCACATTCCCAGCCACTTTTGTCAGTGTAATTTGGAGTCCGTGTGTATCTGGACATCCAAAAAACGGCCCTATGGGAAAAATTTTGTGAAGATGTACACAAAATTTTCCCAACTGCGGTGTACGTTGCACCTCACTCCATGTCGTGCGGTTGGCTGGACCTAGGTTTTGAAAGCAAAATAGCAGCAGACGAGGCTGAAGCAGTGTGCGTAGTGGTCAACCTCCCTGAAGGGCAATGGGTCGTCAAAACTTAAATGCACCAGATAGACAAAATCAAACCAAATTTTCCTCACATTTAACTTTTTGCCTACTACGGTAAAATGTGACATTTTGGAGAAACACCTGAAAGATGGTCTCGCCATATATGGCGAAGTACAATCTTTTGAAATGCAACGTTTCACGCTGATGCCACACCTGTGCACCAGCAAAGCCATCGCAGTTCTGACCCCAACTGAGGAGATCATGAAGGACCTAACCCAGATCCCGCACTCCACCTTTATTGACATTGCAGGGCACACCACCCACCCATTCTGGGTAACCGTGGACAGCGCGCCCCCCATTTGCACCCACTGTGACACGTTTGGACATAAGGCACACGCATGCCTATCATCAAAAAGGCGTTACATTCCAAGAGCACCCCTTGGCGGCCATGGCCAGTGGAGAGGCGCACTACAAACAAACCGCAAGCACCAAAGAGGCTTTCCCGTGGGGAGCACAAGGCTGCTACCTATTGGTAAAGCCCATCTCCCCACAGGAGTGGAAGAAGGCCAAGCAGGCCCGTAGGACCGTGGCCAAGGAAGCAGCCAAGGTCACCACCACCATCCCACACTCACAACGCCAGGAGGACATGAAGACCTTCGCTGCGGAAGCAACTTGGGAATCCATCACCCAATCAGATTGGGAGGCCCAAGCTGAACGGGCCACTCAATCCAAGGATCTGATGGGAGATTCAATCTCACCCAATCGCTGCACCCAAGCCCCAGTCAAAACTGACTTGGGACCTATCCCAACTGAAAAGAATTTTTTTGCCACACTCGACGGTGCACCAAACTTATCCGCACCGCAAAAAATTCGTCCGAAGTCAGGAAAACAAAAAGTGAAGGCCAAAGCCAACGCGACTCTTTCCACAAAAATTAACAAAAACCCCAATAGTGTTGCTGCTAATACCCGCGCTGCTGTGAAAGCCCGTGGGGACCTGGAAGAGGCTGGTGGGCCAGGGGGCCCACCCCTCACACCTAAGGTGCGAAGGGGGAAACCTTCACTCTAGGGATGCTGAATATCGCCGGACTCAAGGCCTCCCTGTCCCGGGCTAGGAAACTGAGTTTTTTACAAAATAATTTACCCGTGGATATCCTGGCCATCCAGGAAACCCACTGTCCACGAGGTTCCGAGGATGCTTGGAAAACAATGCTCCTACCATCCCTATCCTTTTGGTCGAAGCACTGTGGGGTGCTAATTCGGAAAAACAATTTTTTTAAATTTACATCTTCAGAAACATTCCTAAATGACCAAGTGCTCATTGTCACCTTCGCATGGGCTGATGTTGCACACACAATTGTCAACATTTATGCCCCAAACGGTGCACAAGAGCGTCAGGAATTTTTCTCGTCAGTCAAATCCCTCCTGCTACCCCCGATTCTTTCCTAATTGGCGACATGAACTGTTGGCTAACCTCACCAACGGACTGGTGGCCGCCCTCACCCCACGCCCCACAGGGTCACATAGAACTACGCATTCTAAAAGCCACCCTTGGGTTAATGGATGCGCTGCCACGACATGCCCCACTGCTCAAAAACATGACGCGTCCCCACATCCACAACGGCCAATTAAGGTCCATGACCTGCATTGACCTTATTCTAGCGCCGGCGAAATTCCAACCCCACATCTCCCACTTCAAAACAACAAAAATGGAATTCTCTGACCACCAACTGGTCTCGAGAACATACCACTTACCCATCACAGTTGCAAAGGCCCCACATTGGTGCAAAATCCGCCCCCCAGAGCTTGCGTCGCCAGGATTTTCCACGTGGGTGGAAGAGGCAACTTTGGCAAAATTATTTGTTGCACCGTTTTGCGTGGACCCCATTTCCACATGGGCAACTTTCAAAGAAGACACCATCCGCCACTATCGCCATCTCTCATCTAGACGCTCACGAGCCACATTGGCGGTTATATTGTGCGCGCTGGTGGAATTGGCCCACTTGGAGTCCAACATTCCAGCCTCAGGATATAGCCCTGCATGGGGCCAGAAGTGGGCGGAGGCAGCAGCCCACCTCAACGCACTTGAAAGGCAACACAAACATCAGGTTTGTGTCCAATACAGGGCCACACGCATCACTAAAGGCGACAAGTGCACTGCATACTTCTTCAAAAAAATTTTTGCACCATGCCAGAGCGTGGCCTGCACACAGGTTTGAAGATCTGATAATTCTATTGTGGACACACTGGCCGAAGTTCAATCGAATTCAAAGATATTACTCTGAGTTATACTGAGCCGAACCAATTCAGCCGGCTGAAATGGCGGAATTTCTCAACAGAGCTCATATCCGCACCATTTTCTGATACCCAGAAATAATGAATTTAATTACTCCAAATGAATTATGGACTACCATTCGCGGTGCGCCAAAACCAAAAATGCCCAGGCCCAGATGGCATTCCATATGAGTTTTACAAAGATATTTTAAATATATATCCCCATTGCTGCTAGCCTCACTCAACCAAAGCCTGTTGGAAACGCGCCTCCTACCAGGAGGACATGAGGCCTTTACAGTCACACTCTATAAGAAAGGGGATAGGCTAGACTTAGCCAACTGGCGCCCCATTTCTCTAACAAACACAGACACCAAAATTTTAACAAAAATCATGGCTAACCATTTAGGGACGGTAGCATCTGCCACCATCTCTCCAGAACAATTTGGTTTCATCCCCAGAAGGTCGATTTGGGATAATGTGCACTCTGTGGCTAATGTGTGTCAGTCCACAGCCTCTGGGGCACTTGTATTCTTGGACCAACAAAAGGCCTATGATAGAGTAAATTGGGAATACCTTAGGGCCTGTTTCCAACAACTCCGCCTACCTCCCCGCTTCATTAACTGGGTGATGCTGCTCACGGAATCTGCAACAATGGCTGTGCGCGGCCCAAGTTTCCCAATGGAAGTAGTCCATCCTCAAAAGGCCTGCGACAAGGGGACCCCCTGAGCCCACTCTTATACAACTTCAGCCTTGACCCACTACTGCGAAATGTGAATGCCCAACTCACTGGGGTCCATGTGCCAGGCCAAACCCCAGTCAAGATGATGGCATTTGCAGATGATTGCGTGGTGGGGGTGTCTAATAACAAGATGCACGCGGGCTTGAAGCCCTCATCCAGGAATATTCCTGGTAAAGGCAACGCGGCACTGAACGCCTCCAAAACCAAAATCATCCTCCTTGGTCGGTTTCAGAACTGCTGGGCCCCAGCAAGTAGTTCCCAACCCAGCCCATCTGCTCGCCCAAGTCCACGCCTTACTAACTCAAAACACACCGCTCCACTGGTGCTCCCTTGTGCCGCGACCTACCATAGGACCAGTACGCCATCTGGGCGTGTGGTTGGAGGCAGGAGGATACGCGTCAGCAGTCATGGAGTGCCATATACTGGACAACGTGACGAAGCGAATCGCCTCTCTCAGAGCCCACCCTACTACCCTCACTGGCAGGGTTGTTCTTGCCAACTCTATGCTCCTATCCAAAGTCTGGTTCAGAGCCCACGCCATCCCCTTCTCCCCAAGCTTCTTCAAATCCCTGTATGCTTTGCTACAAGGCTGGCTTTGGTCAAGCCGCCCTCCACCAGTACGGCTAGAGGTCATGTTTGGCCCTCATCATCATGGTGGCATGGGCCTACTTGACTTCAAAGCCCATGCCGCCAAGATCCTAGGCACCTGGATTGTGGCCGTCACTGCTCCTACACTCCCATCCCAACACCGGTCCCACGCGGCCCGCTCCAACTTCTCCTGAGCCTTGGGCCTCAACAATCCATCAAACCCCCACTCCCTGATGAAATACCTCGCATCACACACATCAGCCACAGGTCCTCACGGGACCAAAACCCACTACAAACGAATCCTACTCTCCATGCGAAGCGCAGAGTGGAGAATTCGTATTAGTGGACATATAACCCGAAGAGGCCGCCCCTCTCCTCAGTTCACACAAGAGGTACAGGGGCTACCCATCCATGATGGCGTGATCCCCATTCGACCCCAAGTCCTATCCAGGGTGGACTACCTGGACATGATGGACATCCCTTATTCCACTGAGACCCAAAAGACTATCTGGAAATACGCACACCATCCTCTGTTGCAGCCTGAAGTCCGCTCCCATGTGTGGCGCTGCCTGAGGCGGGTGTATCGTACAGCTGAGCGCTCTAATGCTTTACACTCATCCTGTGTCGTGTGTGGCCAGTATGGAACGCTGTTTCACCGCCTGGAGAAGTGCCCCACCTCTAAAGTAATATGGCGCGAAGTCCAACGTCTGCTAGGCCAGGATCAAACACATCCCTTCAGTCTGTCAAGAGATATGTTTGCTTCATAAATGGCCTCCCCACTCCCACCCTCCCTTCGTGCTCTGGTGGTTGCAATCGCCATGTGGACTATCCACACGATTGTCTTGGATGCCATCGCCGGATCCATCCCCACCCTCCCTGAAGCTGTCCACAGATTCTGGTCTCATTTGGTGGATCACTTTCAAGCGTGGATGTTTGGATATCTCCCACCACGTCGCCGGCAGCTGGTCTCCTCCTGGTTCCCAGTCTGGTTCATCAAATCAGACTCTTTCCTCCACACGTGCTTAATAGTGGCTATGCCCCTACACACGTTCCCTCCCCCTTCCCATAAGTGGCGTTCCCGCTGGCAACAAGATATAACATCGCTTCTCTGGGGTGCCTCACCTGGTACTAAGTTTTGTCTTGTCTGAGTCATATTTGGAAGTGTCCGTCCCATGGTCGGCCTTCCCTGCAATAAATTTAAATTTAAATTTAAACATATCAGAGCTCAAGAATAACGCTTTTCTTTCTCGTAACAATCACTTTAGTTACTACAATTTGATTTGAACAGCAAATTTGGATAATCACACACAGGAAAGATGGGCGACTTTAATAACAAAAATAATACAACATGGGCAAGCGTCGCGGCAAGCGGTGCGCTTAATGGTGCAACTAAGGGCAAGAAGCGCCATGGAGGGGGACCAGGAACCGAATCTGCAAAGAAATCGCAAATTGACACCATCTGGGTTTATGGTATTTACTGTAAAGCACACGCAATACATGTACATTCAATTCAACCAACCTTTGTCAAAGGTGGAACATGGGATCAGACTCTTCCTTGGGGATGAGTCACCAACCCTGTGGGAGAAAACATGTGAGGCACAGCCCTCATTTTTCCCTCACGTGGTGTATGTAGCCACCAACAACATGGGCTGTGGCTGGATCAATATTGGTTTTGAAACAGCTGATGAAGCTGATGCCACAGCAAAAATCTGCATGGAAATTGCCCTCCCTGAGGGCAAAAAAATTGTGCGCACTGCACGCACCAGATGGAACAAAGCAAAAACTTTGTTCATCTCCTTTGACTCGCTCCCCACCAACCTTCCTCATAAGGTAATTGAGGAGGAGCTCCGCAAAGGTCTTGTGGCCTACGGAGAAATCCAACAACTTGAATTACAGCAATTTCGCTTAATGCCTGACCTGTGCACGGGCAAAGCTATTGCTGTAATCAACCCCTTCCCAGAAGTGGAAGAGGATTTATCTAGAATTCCCCATGCAGCGAATTTCACTTTGCAGATGGGGGCCAGTCAGCTGCATTCTGAGTTACACTGGAACGTGCACCACCCATTTGCAACCAATGTGGCTCACTGGTCACAAGGAACATGCATGCCCTGTAAAAGAGGGATTAATGGAAAATGATCATTGTGAAGAAGCTATGGATGAAGATAATGAAAACTTCGCCAAAATGACTGATGGCCACCACCCATTCCGCTGGGGTGAAGATGTACTATACTCCATCGTGGACCCAGTTACAAGTAAACAGCGTAAAGCAGCACAAAAAGCCCACAAGAGAGCAGCGGCTGAAGCAGCGACACATGCAGAATCTGCCATTAACCACGGACAAATTCAGGAGGATATTTCAGATATTCACTGAACCAACCAATCAGAACAATATGCCCAGGTCGAAAATTTTCACAGTAACCAGACTGAGCCACAAAGTGTTATCAGTCATGCACATACTGAGGAACAATGCAACCACAATTTGGGTGAAAATGCGGTGCACAGTGCAACAAAGTTGAACCTCAAAAATATAAAATTCAATCAACAACCCGCATCAAATCAACATGAGACCTGTGCAGGAAAAGTTGATGCAAATGCAAAAAACTGCAATTTCCTTGAATCATTGAGTCAGATCAAGGGAAACAACAATGGCAGTGAAAGAGTTGGAGTATAGACGTGGAGCACGGCCAAAATGAGCCGCAGTGGGATAGGACCAGAGGGTCCTCCCAACCGCTCCTGAGGCGCCACGGGCACCTCAGTGTCAATAGGTACATTAAATATTGCGGGAGCCAGGGCTCAAACGTCCCAAGCCAAAAAGCTGGCATTCCTGCGAAAACCTCTTGTAGACATCTTGGCCATCCAAGAAACCCACTGTCTACAAGGGGAAGAAGAATCCTGGTCAATCAGGGTTGCACCATCACAATCAGTATGGACATCTCACTGTGGGGTGATAGTCCAAAACAACAAAAAATTTAAAATTACAAATTCAATATCACACTTTCACAGTTAAGTCCTGGTAGCAATAATCACATGCCAAGATGAAATAATTTCGTTAGCATGTATCTATGCACCGTGCACTGCAACTGAGAGAAAAAAAGATTTGAAAAAAATTTCTACCCTCACCCTCCCACCAGATATCATCATGTTAGGCGATTTCAACTGCTGGGATAACCCCAATACAGATTGATGGCCTAATCCCAGGGGATACCCACCTGGACACATTGAATATCGCACAATGAAGGCATCTCTTGGCTTTCAGGATGCTCTTAATCCCAATTCACCAATCCTTCCCCATATGACAAGGCCCAACATATGTGAGGGACTGCTCATATCAATGAGTCGTATTGACCACATCCTCATCCCACAATCCCACCACTCAAGAATCTCCAAATTTATAACAAAAAGATTAATTTTTCTGATCACCGATTAGTTATGGTGCATTTAGCGCCAACCCAAACCCACACACAGGTGTCGCCTTGGAGAAAGCTTCACCTGAAGTATATAAAATTGCCCAAGATATTTGACTGGGTCAAAAACAAGGCTACAAACCCAGAATTCACAGCCCCATTCACTTCAGATCCCATTGGAACATGGGAAAATTTCAAAAAGGATTTAATTAACAAAACCTAACATATTGCATCACACAAGTACACCGCGGACACAGCCACAATCTAGCGTACCTTGCCAGAACTAGACCACCTGGAAATAAATACTCTGAGATCTAGCTATAGCCCTAATTAGGGATGCAAATGGGCAGAAATTTCAGCCTGACTTAACAATTTCATCTTTGAACACCAACACAGAATCAAAGTATTAAACAAAGGTAAGTTCACAAAGGAAGGAAAAACCTGTTTGACATACTTTTTCCGCCAATTCCACTCCCGCGGAAACCAGCCCACGTGCACACAGGTCCATAAGACCAACAGCACTGTGGCAACTGACCCTGAGGAGGTCAAGGCGGAAGTACACCGCTATTACACCAAATTATATCGTGATATGCCAACAGATTCACAAAAAATTAAAGAATTTATTCAAACTGCCAAGATACAAAGTACACTACCAAATTACAATATACTATCCCTTATCACATGAGAGGAGCTTTGGGAAACAATTCGCGGTGCACCACGTAGGGAATGCCCAGGGCCTGATGGGATACCCTACGAATTTTACAAAAAATATTTTCAACAAATCTCCCCCTCCTATTGGCGTCAATGAACCAGAGTTTGTTGGAAACACGCCTATTACCAGGAGTCCATAAATCCTACATTATAACCTTGTATAAAAAGGGTGACAAGTTGGACCTAGCCAACTGGCGCCCAATTGCACTCTCTAACACTGACACAAAAATTCTAACAAAAATTCTAGCAGCTAGATTAGGCGCAATTGCATCTGACGCCCTATCACCCAACCATTTTGGGTTTATACCAGGGCGTTCAATCTGGAACAACATACACCCTGTTGCAAACATTTGCCAATCCAAAGCAACTGGTGCCCTGGTCTTCTTGGATCAGGAAAAGGCGTATGACCGTGTTAGCTGGCCATACCTAAAAGAATGTCTACATTCCTTCAAACTCCCACCAAGATTCATAAATTGGGCGATGCTCCTAACAGAATCTGCAACCATGGCTGTATGCAGCCTTGGATTCCTAACAAACAAGATTAAACCACGCAGAGGGCTCAAACAAGGGGATCCCCTCAGCCCACTGCTATACAATTTCAGCTTTGACCCGCTCCTCTGAGTAACTGACTCACGTCTCATGGGGATAACCGCACAAGGGCAACCAACAGTCAAGATAATGGCCTTTGCAGATGACTGCGTAGCAGGTATAGCAAACAATGAAGATGCCCAACAGCTGGAACACACTCTAGAGGAATACTCCAAGGTGAGCAATGCATCGCTCAACAAAAGGAAAACAGAAATCATCCTCTTAGGCAAATACACAAACAATTGGGCCATAACATCAGAACCTCACACCAACACTCGAAGAAAAAACCCAATTATATTATCCTTTGCAACACCTCCCACCACCACTCCTGTCCGACACCTTGGAATCTGGCTAGAATCAGGGGGATATGCTAATGAGACAATGGAAAGTAACCTGTTACAACGGGTATCCAAACGCGTCGCCTCCCTCAAGGGAAGAACCCCAGGACTAACAGGACGAGTTGCAGTTGCTAACTCGCTCATCCTCCCAATACTGTGGTACCAGGCCCATGCGTAGCCTTCTCACCTACCTTTATAACCTCAATTCGCGCGCTTATCCAGGGCTGGCTGTGGCCTGGCTCTAACCCTCCTATACTGATGGAAACACTATTTGGCTCACGATCAAGCGGAGGCATGGGACTAATAGATTTTGAGACCCATGCCAATCACATCCTAGGTACCTGGATAAAGGAAATCCTTGCTCCAGACCTCCTGTAACAACATTGGTCCAGAGCAGCAAGGACTAACTTTGCACAGGCGCTCAAATTAACCAACCCACATAGTCCACCCAGACTACTTTCATTCCTTGCCAAGCACTCCTACTGCAACGGGTCCACATGGAACCTCCCCTCATTTCAAACATATCCTCCAAACTATCCGCCGTATGGGATGGACCATAGAGAATATGGGTACTATACAGGGAAGGGGACGACCCAGCCCCCAATTCAAATTAAGAAACCCAGAAAACCACCCCCAGAGGGATATGCTCGCAACAACCCCAAGCATAGCTAGGATAGAATACCTAGATATGCTGGACATTCCCTATGATTTAACCACACAGAAATCAATGTGGAAATGACACACCACCCACTCCTACAACCAAGGGTAAAAGCAAATGCCTGGCACTGTTTGAGAAGGACCTATAGGATGGCGGACCGCTCCAACTCCCTCCACAAAACATGGGCAGTATGTGGAGGGGAGGGATACCTACATCACCGCCTAGAAACATGCCCCCCAACCAAATCTATATTGCAGGAAGTCGCACGCCTGCTCAAGATTCAAAACAAATAGGAATTCTCAATATCAAAGAGTATCTTCGCGCTCCAGATCAATTCACCAATCCCATCTACCCTCCGCTCCCTAATAATACCCATTGCGATGTGGACAATACACACAATTGCATTATATGCGGTCAAGGGCATGGTCTGAACCATTCATGAGGTTATTAACAGATTCCATGTCCACTTACTAGAGCACTTCCAAGCCTGGCTCTATGGATATATGAGACCAAGACAAAAAGCGCTCATAGAATCATGGTTCCCACTCTGGTTCCTCCACACAGACCCTTTCCTTCACACCTGCTCCATAGCAGGGGAAACCCCCTTGGAGTAGTGCACCAACCCCCCCATACCTGGCAGTCCCGCTGGCAACAGGGGTAACTTGAGTACCCTGGGGTGCCCAATTTTTATATTTCTTAGTTATTCTCTTAGTTTCACATATATTCAGTAATGTCTGTCCCCTGGTCAGCTTACCTCGGTTAAATAAAAACATATCAGAGCTCAGGAGACTCATTTCAATTTGATGGGATGGCTGATGGAGGGCAGGTAGGATAAGTCTGTGTGATAAGGTTTTGATATACTTTACCCAATAAGTGGATGAAAATTTTTCACCTTGCTGGACCCCCTCTGACCCTATAAAAGGGTCTGGTCTCTGCGGTGTAGGTTGTACTAAATTAGAAGTGGCCTGGTGAGGAGCCTCCAAAGGACTCCCCTGATTTTGCTGCATAGTCAGTTCAATCTGACTACCCAAACCCATGGTATTTGCTTGAGAAGTACTAGGTAAAGTGTTACCCCAATTAGAGGGATTCCATTGGGAATCAGCCAGGGTCCTTTGGCTGATTTTTTCATAATTTACCTTCAAACTTCTCTTTTTGATACATCAGACTTGTAATTTTTTAACATTTTTTTGTTAGTCAATATGTTTAAAAACAATAGTCATCTATAATGATTTAAGATCATCATGCCATGATCTCATTCTTGCCTGGATTTTGAACATACCCCCCAGCCATAGGACATATTCATGTCAAAAAAAACAAAAAGGTAAATATAGGTCAATTTGTGAACCTTCTGCTTTTAAAGTCAGTTAAAAACGGAGATTTTTTGTTTGTCTTCTATGCATAGCTAACAATTCATCCAATTTATCTATCTATATACAAATGAGTGTTTATCTGCTCATCTTCTATGCATCCTTATACCATTTACCAATTGGATAAAACTTTGGTGAATAGTGGTGCACATGCCCTCAAAGGTTTCTGAATTTTTAAAACTATTACTTTCATAGTAAATAAAAAGTTTATATGTTCAAGTGAAAATACTATATGTTTTTGATGGTAGTCCATATATTGTTATGACTGCTCAGTTTGGTATTTGGTTAAATGATAGCGTCAATGGTTTTGCTAAGTGATTGGTAGTTTTTAGTTATTAATGAACTTGATGGTTTTAGTAAGCAGTTAGTGATTTTATGATATAATAAGTCAATTGGTTTTGGTAAGTTGTTGGTGGTTTTGGTTGTTTCAATTTTTAGTTAGGTTTTTTCAAGCAGTTCATGATTGATTGATTTAGTATATTTAACAGATTTGTAATAAGTTTAGTGGTTTATCTATGACTAGAAATCCTCAGTTTCTAATCCATCACTCCATTGAGCTGAATTTAGGTACAATTTTACTCAATAATTATACAATACTTGATGATGTTAGTGGATATGCATTAATTAACTAAAATTAATAGGTTTTTATCTAATTTTTTAAACTTTTAACCCAGTATTTAATTGAATTTGATTACCTTTACCCAATGATAGATAGTCATTAAAGGAGATAAAATCTATAACCATTTAGGCTTGGCATTCAACCTAATCTGGCTTCCCTTGATCAATAATTTCTAAAATTACCTTAAATAAGCAATCCCCACTTCCCATTTAAATCAAAATTGCTATTACTAAATTCCTTTTTTAATCAAATCTAGTCAAATTAAGTGTCAAATTTAATCTTTTGTTTCATAGGTTCCCACTCATTAACGTTGATGCAATCTGAGACATGTATATATTATAATATAAAATCTAAAATAATAATTTAAATCATCTGGTAAGCTATAAACCATAGTGATTAAGGGTATCTGGATGCTATAGATAAGTAAAAGAGAAATATTGTTAATAATCATTTATTTTTTTATTCTTTTATAAATCAACATTTAGACTCAAATGATGTTCTAGCTTACTATGGTTGTTAAATGTAAGTATAAGGATGTTGTTAAGTGTCCTTTTTTCTGCTACTGAGAAAAAGGTTTTCATAACGTATGCAAGTTTTTAAACTGAATGTCTTTAGATCATTTTTTAAGAGTAGTTTGAATGTTATAAACTAATAGTCATAAATTAAAGACCTCTCTTTAATATTAAGCTCAAATAGCTTTTTGAACATTCTTTCTTTTTATAAATGAGTTCATTTTAACTTTTGATAGGTTTTCATATTTTTAAAAGCTTGCTTTTAAAGTAAAAGCATTATACACCTTGGGTTTATACCTGCTTCTGTATCACTTTTGTTTGGTTTTAAAAAAGCAGGCCATTATTCTTCAGCTTGTTTCTAATTAAACCTTATCAAACTGGATTTTGAATATGATTCACAAAAGCATGCTGGTCATGCTGCTATGAGAGGTGTAGAAACAAAAGAAACGCATTTAAAGTGCATTTTATTATAAGCAACAGATTTCCTATAGCAAAAATTAGGGTTGACATTATTTCAGATAGAACTGTGAAAAAGTGAGATGTATTTATTTTAAATCCTTAGTTTAGTTTCTTTTTATCTCTTAAACTAATGACATTTTACACTATTTGATTTCAACATATTTGTTAGACTCTCAGCTGCGTCACAAACTTTGATATCTAAAATCTATTTATTTATAATGATAAAAGGAAATATTTTCAAGTGTGTGAAGCCATCCAAAACTATGACATGCTGAGCTTTGAAAATTTTAAACAAATATAATTGAAGGGGGTCTGTGTGCACCTTAAAGCCAAATTTTTAATTTTTGTTTATTTGAGGTTAGAGGACCATAAACCAACTCCATAAAAAAGGTTCTATTTTTTAAAATATAAAAGTTTTATATCTATGATATATATAAAGATGTTTGTTTGTTCATCTATTTTTTAATCTTTTATGAGTTCCTATGCCATTCTTCCAATTGTGATTAAAGTTTAGTGATTTGTTGTACCCATGCTCACAAAGGTTTCCAATATTTACAACAATTTATTTGCAAAAAAAATTTATATATAACAAGTAAAAATGATATATATTTCTAAAGGTAATTGAATATTATTATGACTGAGCAGTCTGATATTCAGTTGATTCAATAGTCTTTGATGGTTTGAAAACTTTTCTCTCTCGTTGCAATCACTTTTGCAACTTATTCAATTCAAGTCTGATTCTAGTTTGATAATCTCACAGAGGAGATTAGTCTGAGCCAATGTCAGGGAGCAGTTGGGCAAGTAAGGTAAGAGGAGCAGGTGGTAGGCCTGCGGCCTCAAACGTTCAAAAACGCCCCGGAGAAACCAGTGGAATAGAAAAATATAAAAAACTGGCAGTCAATATTTTCCTGGAAATCCTCGCTTGGCAAGCGCAATGCAACCAGTACATCAACATGCTGTACTCCCAACCACTCTCGTCAGTGGAATATGGAGTCTGTGTGTTTTTGGATATCCAACAAACAGCTCTATGGGAAAAATTTTGTGGGAATGTGCACATCTTTCCTGACCGTGGTGTACGTTGCACCTCACTCCATGTCATGCGGTTGGCTGGACCTCAGTTTCAAAAATAAGGAGGAAGCATATGAAGCTGCTGCAGTGCGTGTAGTTATTGACCTCCCCGAAGGGCAATGGGTCATTGAAATCAAATGCACCAGATGGACAAAATCCAACCAAATTTTCCTCACATTTGACTTTTTGCCTACTACAGTAAAACGTGCCATTTTGAAGCAGCACCTGAAAGATGGTATCACCGTTTATGGTGAAATACAATCTTTTGAGATGCAACGCTTTACACTGATGCCACACCTGTGCACTGGCAAAGCCATTGCAGTTCTGACCCCAACTGAGGAGATTGCGAAGGACCTAACCCAGATCCTGCACTCCATATATATCAATAATGAAGGGCATACCACCCACCCTTTCCAGGTAACCGTGGACAGCGCGCCCCCCATCTGCACCCACTGTGACGCATTCAGCCATAAGGCACATGCATGCCCAACCAAGGAGGGCATCACATTCCAAGAGCACCCCTCAGCGGCCATGGCCAGCGGAGAGACGCACTACAAACCAACCATAAGCACCAAAGAGGCTTTCCCGTGGGGAGCACAAGGCTGCTACCTACTGGTAAAACCTATTTCCCCACAAGAGCGGAAGAAGGCCAAGCAGGCCTGCAGGGCTGCGGCCAATGAAGCGGCCAAAGCCACCACCACTATCCCACACTCCCAACGCCAGGAGGACATTGAAACCTTTGCGGTGGAAGCAACTCAGGAATCCATCAACCAATCAGATTGGGAAGCCCATGCCAATTAGGCCCTCCAATCTGAGGATCCGATGGGTGACTCAATTTCACCTAATCTTTGCAACCAAGCTCCAATTCAAAACTGACTTGGGGTCCAACCTACCTGAAATTTTTTTGACCCATTTGTTGGTGCACCAAACTCATCTGCTCCACAAAAAATTTGTTTGACATCAGGGAAACAAAAATTGAAGACAAAAGCCAATGCAAACCTTTCTGCTAAAATTAACAAAACTACCGATAGTGTTGCTGCAAACACTCATGCTGCCATGAAGGCCCATGAGGATCTAGAGGAGGCTAGTGGGCCCGAGTGCCCACCCCCTCACACCTAAGGTGCGATGGGGAAACCTTCACTTTAGGGACGTTGAATATTGCTAGACTCAAGGCCTCACCATCCCAGGCTAGGAAACTGAGTTTTTTACAAAAAAATTTACCCATGGATACCCTGGCCATCCAGGAGTCCCACTGTCCACAAGGTTCCAAGGATGCTTGGAAAACCATGATCCTCCCACCCCTATCCTTTTGGTCAGAGCACTGTGGGGTGCTAATTCAGAAAAATAATTTTTTCTAATTTACACCCTCAGAAACGTTCCTAAATGGCCGAGTGCTCATCATCACCTTCTCGTAGGCTGATGTAGCGCATGCAATCGTCAACATCTATGCCCCAACCTGTGCATGAGAATATTGGATATTTTTCTTATCAGTCAAATTCCTCCCGTTACCCCCAGACCCTTTCATAGTTTGCGATATGAACTGTTGGCTAAACACACCAACGGACTGTTGGCCTTCCTCCTCCCATGCCCCCCAGGAACATGTAGAATTTCACGTTCTAAAGGCCACCCTTGGGTTAATAGATGCACTGCTGTGGCGAGGCCCACTGCTCGAAACATGATGTGGCCCCACGTCCACAATGGCCAATTAAGGTCCATGAACTGCATAGACCTTATCCTTACACTGGCAAAATTCCAACCTCACATTTCCCACTTCCAAACAATAAAAATTGAATTCTCTGACCACCAGCTGGTCTCAATAACCTACCACCTACCTGTCACAGTGGCTAAGGCCCCATATTGGTGCAAACTCTGCCCTCCCAAACTTGTGTCACCAGGTTTTTCCACTTGGGTGGAATCAGCAACTTTGGGAAAAGAGTTTGTTACACCGTTTTGCGCGGACCCCATCTCCACATGGGCAGCCTTCAAAGAGGATACCATCCACTACTCTCTCCACCTCTCCTCCCGACGCTCATGAGCCACATCAGCTGTCATTTTGCACGCTATGGCAGAGTTGGCACACTTGGAATCCAACATCCCAGCCACAGGCTACAGCCCTGCATGGGGCCAGAAGTGGGAGGAGGCAGCTGCCCACCTCAACGCGCTTGAAAGGCAACACAAACATCGGGTTTGTGTTCAGTATAGGGTCAAACGCATTACAGAGGGTGACAAGTGCACCGCATATTTTTAAAAAAAATTTGAACCACACCAGAGCGTGGCCTGCACACAGGTGTGAATATTGGATGATTCCATCGCGGAAACGCCAGCCAAAGTGGCAATTTAAAAACAAAAATATTACTCCAAGTTATACTGATCCAATCCAATTCAGCGGCCAAAATTGCAGACTTTCTTGACTGAACCCACATCCGCACCATTTCCCAATACCCAGAAATAATGTATTTGATTACTCCAAACGAATATGGACAGCCATTCGCGGTGCACCAAACTGAAAATGCCCAGGCCAGATGGCATTCCATATGAATTCTATAAAAAGTACTTCAAATATATATTACACTACTGCTTGCCTCACTTAACCAGAGCCTTCTGGAAACGCGCCTCCTACCATGAGGACAAGAGGCCTTCACCGTCACACTCTTCAAGAAAGGGGACAAGCTAAACTTAGCCAATTGGCGCCCCAAATCTTTAACTAACACGGATACAAAAATTTAAAAAAAAATCATGGTTAACCGTTTAGGGATTGTAGCATCTGCCACCATCTACCCAGAACAATTTGGTTTCATACCCAGAAGGTCGATTTGGGACAATGTGCACTCTGTGGCTAATGCATGCCAGTCCACGGCCTCTGGGGCACTTGGATTCTTGGACCAACAGAAGGCCTATGATAGAGTAAACTGGGAATACCTCAGGGCCTGCCTCCATCAATTCCGCTTACCCCCTCACTTCATTAACTGGGTGATGTTGCTCACAGAATCTGCAACAATGGCAGTACGTGGCCCTGGCTTCCTAACGGAAGTAGTCTGCCCTCAAAGGGGCTTGTGACAAGGGGACCCCCTCAGCCCACTCTTATACAACTTCAGCCTTGACCCGATAAATTTAAAATGTGAATGCCCAACTCACTGGGGTCCATGTGCCAGGCCAAGCCCCAGTCAAGATGATGGCGTTTGCATATGATTGTGTGGTTGGGGTGTCTAATAATCAAGACGCATGTGCGCTTCAAGCTCTCATCCAGGAGTATTCCCGGGTAAGTAATGCAACACTGAATGCTTCCAAAGACAAAATCATCCTCTTTGGTCGGTATCAAACCTGATGGGACCCAGTGACCAGTGCCCAGCCTGGCCCATCTGCTCGCACATGTGCTCGCCCTCCCAGCTCACCCCACACCACCCCACTGGTGCTCCCCTTCGTGCCACGCCCTACCATAGGGCCAGTCCACCATCTGGGCGTGTGGGTGGAGGCAGGCGGGTACGCATCAGCAGTAATGGAGAGTCATATTCTAGACAACGTGATGAAGCGCATCGCCTCCATCAGAGCCCACCCTACTTCCCTTACTGGCAGGGTTGTTTTAGCCAACTCTATGCTCCTCTCCAAAGTCTGGTTTGGAGCCCACGCCATCGCCTTCTCCCCAAGCTTTGGAAAATCCATGTATGCCCTCCTGCAAGAATGGCTTTGGTCAGGCCGCCCACCACCAGTATGGCTAGAGGTCATGTTTGGCCCTCATCGTCATGGTGGCATGGGCCTGCTTGACTTAAAAGCCCATACTGCCAGGATTCTGGGCACCTGGATTGTGGCTATCACCGCCCCTATGCTCCCCTCCCAACACTGGTCCTGCGCGGCCCGCTCCAACTTCTCCCACGCCTTGGGCCTTAACAATCCATCAAACCCTCACTCCCTGATGAATATCTGGATTTGCACCCATTGGCCACAGGTCCTCACGGGACTAAAACCCACTACAAACGAATCCTCCTCTCCATGCGGAGTGCTGAGTGGAGAATTCGTATTAGTAGACACACAGCCCAGAGAAGCCGCCCCTCTCCTCAGTTCACACAAGAGGTACAGGGGCTACCCATCCATGATGGCGTGATCCTCATTCGGCCCCATGTCCTATCCAGGGTGGACTACCTGGACATGATGGACATCCCTTACTCCATTGAGACCCAAAAAACTATCTGGAAATACGTACACCATCCCTGTTGCAGCCTCAAATCCGCTCCCATGTGTGGTGCTGCCTGAGGCGGGTGTATCATACAGCTGAGCGCTCTAACGCTTTACACTCATCCTGTGTCATGTGCGGCCAGTATGGAACGCTCTTTCACCGCCTGGAGAAGTGTCCTACCTCTAAAGTGATATGGCGCGAGGTTCAACGTCTGCTGGGCCAGGATCAAACACATCCCTTCAGTGTGTCAAGAGATATGTTTTCTCTATCAATGGCCTCCCCCTTCCACCCTCCCTCCGTGCTCTGGTGGTTGCAATTGCCATGTGAACTATCCACACGATTGTCTTGGATGCCATCACAGGCTCCACCCCCACCCTCCCAGAAGCTGTCCACAGATTCCAGTCTCATTTGGTGGACCACTTTCAGGTGTGGATATTTGGATACCTCCCACCACGTCGCCGACAGCTGGTCTCCTCCTGGTTCCCAGTTTGGTTCATCAACTCAGACCCTTTCCTCCACATGTGTTCAATTGTGGTGCTACGGCCCCTTCACACGTTCCCTCCCCTCCCCATAAGTGGCGTTCCCGCTGGCAACAAGAGATAGCTTCGCTTCTCTGGGTGCCTTACTTGTTCTAAGTTTTGTTTCCTTTGGGTCAAATTTGGAAGTGCCTGTCCCATGGTTGGCCTTCCTCACAATAAATTTAAATTTAAATAATTTTTGATGGTTTGCCAAACAGTTGGTGGTTTTTGTTTGATTAGTGAGCTTGTAATTTTACTAGTTAGTCAGAATTTGGTTGTTTTGATAATTTAGTTGGTTTTTTTAAGTTGTTAATGGTTTTTTGTTGTTTGATGAAGTTTTAATTGGTAACAGAAAGCATTTGGTTATTGGCTGATTTGGTATATTCATTAGTTATTTCTAAGCAGTTTAGTGGTTTATTAAGTTCATGATGGATCCATCATATAAAGATATTCTAAATTAATTAACAATATTATTGCTTTTCTTGCAGTTGTTGTTACTTTTTCTGTCAAATAATAATTCCCCTTAAACGTGCATCGATTTGTAGGTCTACCAATGAGCACAAAAAAAGTCAACTATGAGCTTTTTAAACAAATTAGGAAAAACAAGCAAGCAACAAAGAAACTGTTTATGAGTTTCTTAACCACCTGCATCAGAATAAGAAGAGCAATAAACTTAAATAATTGAGAAGAACGTTTATGAGCTAATCATTTCAACAAACTGTGCATGTTGACTTGAATATTAGTGCATCCTAGCACAATGACAATTATTACTATAGTCTGCATCCAAGTGTAAATTTTTAAATTTTTAAATTTATTGTGGGGAAGGCTGACCATGGGACGGACACTTCCGAATATGACTCAGACGAGACAAAACTTAGTACCAGGTGAGGCACCCCAGAGAAGCGATGCTATCTCTTGTTGCCATCGGGAATGCCACTTATGGGAAGGGGGAGGGAACGTGTGTAGGGGCGTAGCCACTATTGAGCACGTGTGGAGAAAGGGGTCTGATTTCATGAACCAGACTGGGAACCAGGAGGAGACCAGCTGCCGGCGACGTGGTAGGAGATATCAAACATCCACACTTGAAAATGATCCACCAAATGAGACCGGAATCTGTGGACAGCTTCAGGGAGGGTGGGGATGGATCCGGCGATGGCATCCAAGACAATCGTGTGGATAGTCCACATGGCGATTGCAACCACCAGAGAACGAAGGGAGGGTGGGAGGGGAGAGGCCATTGATGAAACAAACATATCTCTTGACAGACTGAAGGGATGTGTTTGATCCTGGCCTAGCAGACGTTGGACTTCGCGCCATATTACTTTAGAGGTGGGGCACTTCTCCAGGCGGTGAAACAGCGTTCCATACTGGCCACACACGACACAGGATGAGTGTAAAGCATTAGAGCGCTCAGATGTACGATACACCCGCCTCAGGCAGCGCCACACATGGGAGCGGACTTGAGGCTGCAACAGAGGATGGTGTGCGTATTTCCAGATAGTCTTTTAGGTCTCAGTGGAATAAGGGATGTCCATCATGTCCAGGTAGTCCACCCTGGATAGGACTTGGGGTCGAATGGGGATCACGCCATCATGGATGGGTAGCCCCTGTACCTCTTGTGTGAACTGAGGAGAGGGGCGGCCTCTTTAGGTTGTATGTCCACTAATACGAATTCTCCACTCTGCGCTTCACATGGAGAGTAGGATTCGTTTGTAGTGGGTTTTGGTCCCGTGAGGACCTGTGGCTGATGTGTGTGATGCGAGGTATTTCATCAGGGAGTGGGGGTTTGATGGATTGTTGAGGCCCAAGGCTCGGGAGAAGTTGGAGCAGGCCGCGCGGGACCAGTGTTGGGATGGGAGTGTAGGAGCAGTGACGGCCGCAATCCAGGTGCCTAGGATATTGGCGGCATGGGCTTTGAAGTCAAGTAGGCCCATGCCACCATGATGTTGAGGGCCAAACATGACCTCTAGCCATACTGGTGGAGGGCGGTCTGACCAAAGCCAACCTTGTAGCAAAGCATACAGGGATTTGAAGAAGCTTGGGGAGAAGGGGATGGCGTGGGCTCCGAACCAGAATTTGGATAGGAGCATAGAGTTGGCAAGAACAACCCTGCCAGTGAGGGTAGTAGGTTGGGCTCTGAGAGAGGCGATTCGCTTCATCACGTTGTCCAGTTTATGGCCCTCCATTACTGCTGACGCGTATCCTCCTGCCTCCAACCACACGCCCAGATGGCGTACCAGTCCTATGGTAAGTCGCGGCACAAAGGGGAGCACCAGTGGAGAGGTGTGTTTTGAGTTAGTAAGGCGTGGACTTGGGCGAGCAGCTGGGCTGGGTTGGAACTACTTGCTGGGGCCCAGCAGTTCTGAAACCGACCAAGGAGGATGATTTCGGTTTTGGAGGCGTTCAGTGCCGCGTTGCTTACCCGGGAATATTCCTGGATGAGGCTTCAAGCGCACGTGCATCTTTGTTATTAGACACCCCCACCACGCAATCATCTGCAAATGCCATCATCTTGACTGGGGTTTGGCCTGGCACATGGACCCCAGTGAGTTGGGCATTCACATTTCGCAGTAGTGGGTCAAGGCTGAAGTTGTATAAGAGTGGGCTCAGGGGGTCCCCTTGTCGCAGGCCCCTTTGAGGATGGACTACTTCCATTAGGAAACCTGGGCCGCGCACAGCCATTGTTGCAGATTCCGTGAGCAGCATCACCCAGTTAATGAAGCGGGGAGTTAGGCGGAATTGTTGGAGGCAGGCCCTAAGGTATTCCCAGTTTACTCTATCATAGGCCTTTTGTTGGTCCACGAATACAAGTGCCCCAGAGGCTTTGGACTGACACACATTAGCCACAGAGTGCACGTTATCCCAAATTGACCTTCTGGGGATGAAACAGAATTGTTCTGGAGAGATGGTGGCAGATGCTACAGTCCCTAAACGGTTAGCCATGATTTTTGTTAAAATTTCAGTCTGTGTTTGTTAGAGAAATTGGGGCGCCAGTTGGCTAAGTCTAGCCTATCACCTTTCTCGAAGCATGTGACTGTAAAGGCCTCATGTCCTCCTGGTAGGAGGCGCGTTTCCAACAGGCTTTGGTTGAGTGAGGCTAGAAAAAGGGGATAAATTTAAAATATTTTTTATAGAACTAATATGGAATGCCATCTGGGCCTGGGCATTTTCAGTTTGGCGCAACGCGAATGGTAGTCCCTAATTTGTTTGGAGTAATTAAATTCATTATTTCCGGGTATCAGAAAATGGTGCAGATATGAGCTCTGTCGAGAAAATTCTGCCATTTCGGTCGGCTGAATTGGTTCAGCTTGATATAACTTGGAGTAATATCTTTGCGTTTCGATTGCCACTTCAGCCAGTGTGTCCACAATAGAATTATCCGATCTTTGCACCTGTGTGCAGGCCACGCTCTGGCGTGGTGCAAAAATTTTTTTGAAGAAGTATGCGGTGCACTTGTCGCCTTTAGTGATGCATGTGGCCCTGTATTGGACACAAACCCGATGTTTATGTTGCCTTTCAAGTGCGTTGAGGTGGGCTGCTGCCTCCACCCATTTCTGGCCCCATGCAGGGCTATATCCTGAGGCTGGAATGTTGGACTCTAAGTGGGCCAATTCCACCAGCACACGTGATATAACCGCCGATGTGGCTCGTGAGCATCTGGATGAGAGATGGCGATAGTGGCGGATGGTGTCTTCTTTGAAAGTTGCCCATGTGGAAATAGGGTCCGCGCAAAACGGTGCAACAAACGATTGCCAAAGTTGCCCCTTCCACCCACGTGGAAAATTCTGGCGACGCAAGCTCTAGGGCAGATTGCACCAATGTGGGGCCTTTGCAACTGTGAAGGGTAAGTGGTATGTTATCAAGACCAGTCGGTGGTCGGAGAATTCCATTTTTGTTGTTTTGAAGTGGGAGATGTGGGGTTGGAATTTCGCCGGCGCTAGAATAAGGTCTATGCGGGTCATGGACCTTAATTGGCAATGTGAACGTGGGGACGCATCATGTTTTCAAGCAATGGGGCATGTCACAGCAGTGCGTCCATTAACCCAAGAATGGCTTTTAGAATGCGTAGTTCTATGTGACCCTGTGGGGCGTGGGGTGAGGGCGGCCACCGGTCCGTTGGTGAGGTTAGCCAACAGTTCATGTCGCCAACTAGGAAAAAAACAGGGGGTAGCGGGAGGGATTTGACAGATGAGAAAAATTCCTGACGCTCTTGCGCACCGTTTGGGGCGTAAATGTTGACAATTGTGTGTGCAATATCGGCCCATGAGAAGGTGACAATGAGCACTTGGTCATTTAGGAATGTTTCTGAAGATGTAAATTTAAAAAAATTGTTTTTCTGAATTAGCACCCCACAGTGCTTCGACCAAAAGGATAGGGATGGTAGGAGCATTATTTTCCAAGCATCCTCGGAACCTCGTGGACAGTGGGTTTCCTGGATGGCCAGGATATCCACGGGTAAATTCTTTTGTAAAAAACTCAGTTTCCTAGCCTGGGACGGGGAGGCCTTGAGTCTGGCGATATTCAGTGTCCCTAGAGTGAAGGTTTCCCCCATCACACCTTAGGTGCGAGGGGTGGGCCTCCTGGCCCACCAGCCTCTTCCAGGTCCCCACGGGCTTTCACAGCAGCGCGGGTATTAGCAGCAACACTATTGGGTTTTTTGTTAATTTTTGCGGAAAGAGTCGCATTGGCTTTGGCCTTCGCTTTTTGTTTTCCTGACGTCGGACGAATTTTTTGCGGTGCGGATAAGTTCAGTGCACTGTCGAGTGGGGCAAAAAAATTTTGTCAGTTGGGATAGGTCCCAAGTCAGTTTCAACCGGGGCTTGGGTGCAGCAATTGGGTGAGATCAAATCTCCCATCAGATCCTCGGATTGAGTGGCCCATTCAGCTTGGGCCTCCCAATCTGATTGGGTGATGGATTCCTGAGTTGCTTCCACCATGAAGGTCTCCATGTCCTCCTGGCGTTGTGAGTGTGGGATGGTGGTGGTGACCTTGGCTGCTTCCTTGGCCGCGGTCCTATGGGCCTGCTTGGCCTTCTTCCGCTCCTGTGGGGAGATGGGCTTTACCAATAGGTAGCAGCCTTTTGCTCCCCATGGGAAAGCCTCTTTGGTGCTTGCAGTTGGTTCGTAGTGCGCCTCTCCACTGGCCATGGCCACTGAGGGGTGCTCTTGGAATGTAACGCCCTCTTTGATGGGGCACGCGTGTGCCTTATGGCTGAAAACACGTCACAGTGGGTGCAAATGGGGGGCGCGCTGTCCACGGTTACCCGGAATGGGTGGGTGGTGTGCCCTGCGATGTCAATAAAGGTGGAGTGCGGGATCTAGGTTAGGTCCTTCGCGATCTCCTCAGTTGGGGTCTGAACTGCGATGGCTTTGCTGGTGCACAGGTGTGGCATCAGCGTGAAACGTTGCATTTTGAAAGATTGTATTTCGCCATATATGGTGAGACCATCTTTCAGGTGTTGCTCCAAAATGTCACGTTTTACCGTAGTAGGCAAAAAGTCAAACGTGAGGAAAATTTGGTTTGATTTTGTCCATCTGGTGCATTTAGTTTCAATGACCCATTGCCCTTTGGGGAGGTTGACCACTACACGCACCGCTGCAGCCTCGTCTGCTGCTATTTTGCTTTCAAAACCTAGGTTCAGCCAACCGCGTGACATGGAGTGAGGTGCAACGTACACCGCAGTTGGGAAAATTTTGTGTACATCTTCACAAAATTTTTCCCATAGGGCCATTTTTGGATGTCCAGATACACACGGACTCCAAATTCCACCGACAAAAGTGGCTGGGAATGTGGCATATTGATGTACTGGTTGCATCATGCTTGCCACCGAGTATCTCCAGGGAAATTGTGACCGCCAGCTTTTTTAGATTTTTTTCTATTCCGCCGGATTCTCTGGGGCGTTTTCAAACGTTAGAGGCTGCGGGCCTTCCACCTGCTCCTCTTGCCTTGCTTGCCCAACTGCTCCCAGACATGGGTGCAGACTAATCCCCTCTATGAGATTTATCAAAATAGATTTAGTCTTGAATTGAAATGGGTTGCAAAAGTGTTTGCAACGAGAAAGAAAAGTTTTCTGCATCCAAGTGTAGATATTGGCAAAATGATAAGGTGTATGGGCTTTGCGGTGCACAAAAGCTCAACGATTAAACACCAGTAATGTGCTGCACAAATGGAAAAGTTAGACTTACAACTTTGCATCCACCACCTGAACCTCTGTTGTCATTGGTTTGAAGAAAACCAGCTGATTCAAAGCACTTGTTACAAAACATAAAAATTCCAATTTGATATTTCAAATAACATCCTTTATAACAAAACTTTTCTAACTCGTTGCAAACACTTTTGCAACCTATTCAATTCAAAACTAAATCTAGTTTGATAATCTCATAGAGGGGATCAGTCTGCGCCCATGTCTGGGAGCAGTTGGGCAAGCAAGGCAAGAGGAGCAGGCGGAAGGCCCGCGGCCTCTAACATTTGAAAACGCCCCAGAGAATCCAGCGGAATAGAAAAAAAAATATAAAAAAACTGGCGGTCACAATTTGCCTGGAGATACTCACGTGGCAAGCACGATGAAACCAGTACATCAACACGCCACATTCCCAGCCACTTTTGTCGGTGGAATTTGGAGTCCATGTGTATCTGGACATCCAAAAATGGCCCTATGGGAAAAATTTGTGAAGATGTATACAAAATTTTCCCAACTGCAGTGTACATTGCACCTTACTCCATGTTGCGCGGTTAGCTGGACCTAGGTTTTAAAAGCAAAATAGCAGCAGATGAGGCTGCAGTGGTACACATAGTAGTCGACCTCCCCGAAGGGCAATGGGTCGTCGAAAGTAAATGCACCAGATGGACAAAATCAAACCAAATTTTCCTCACGTTTGACTTTTTGCCTACTACGGTAAAACGTGACATTTTGGAGCAACACCTGAAAGATGGTCTCGCCATGTACGGCAAAATACAATCTTTCGAAATGCAATGTTTCACGCTGATGCCACACCTGTGCACTGGCAAAGCCATCGCAGTTCTGACCCCAACTGAGGAGATCGTGAAGGACCTAACCCAGATCCTGCACTCCACTTTTATTGATATTGCAGGGCATACCACCCACCCATTCCGGTAACCGTGGACAGCGCGCCCCCATTTGCACCCACTGTGACGTGTTTTCAGCCATAAGGCACACGCGTGCCCCATCAAAGAGGGCGTTACATTCCAAGAGCACCCCTCAGCGGCCATGGCCAGTGGAGAGGCGCACTAAGAACTAACCGCAAGCACCAAGGAGGCTTTCCCGTGGGGGAGCACAAGGCTGCTACCTTTGGTAAAGCCTATCTCGCCGCAGGAGAGGAAGAAGGCCAAGCAGGCCTGTAGGGCTGCGCCCAAGGAAGCGGCTAAGGCCACCACCACCATCCCACACTCACAACGCAAGGAGGACATGGAGACCTTCGCGGCAGAAGCAACTTGGGAATCCATCACCCAATCAGATTGGGAGGCCCATGCCAAGCGGGACACTCAATCTGAGGATCTGATGGGAGATTTGATCTCACCCAATCGCTGCACTCAAGCTCCGGTTGAAACTGACTTGGGACCTATCCCAACTGAAAGATTTTTTTGCCCCACTTGATAATGCACCAAACTTATCCGCACTGCAAAAAATTCATCTGACGTCAGGAAAACAAAAGTGAAGGCCAAAGCCAATGTGACTCTTTCCGCAAAAATTAACAAAAACCCCAAAAGTGTTGCTGCTAATACCCATGCTGCTGTGAAAGCCCACGGGGACCTGGAAGAGGCTGGTGGGCCCGGGGGCCCACCCCCTCACACCTAAGGTGCGATGGGGGAAACCTTCACTCTAGGGACATTGAATATCGCCAGACTCAAGGCCTCCCCATCCTGTGCTAGGAAACTAAGTTTTTTACAACACAATTTACCCGTGGATATCCTGGCCATCCAGGAGTCCCACTGTCCACAAGGTTCCGAGGAAGCTTGGAAAGCAATGCTCCTACCATCCCTAACCTTTTGGTCAAAGCACTGTGGGGTGCTAATTCAGAAATACAATTTTTTCAAATTCATATCTTCAGAAACATTCATAAATGACTGAGTGCTCATTGTCACCTTCTCATGGGCCAACGTTGCACACACAATCATCAACATTTACACCCCAAACGGTGCACACAAGCGTCGGAATTTTTTCTCATCAGTCAAATCCCTCCCGCTATCCCCCAATTCTTTCCTAGTTGGTGACATGAACTGTTGGCTAACCTCTCCAACGGACTGGTGGCCACCCTCACCCCACTCCCCACAGGGTCACGTAGAACTACGCGTTCTAAAAGCCACCCTTGGGTTGATGGATGCGCTGCACGCGACATGCCCCACTGCTCAAAAACATGATGTGTCCCCACGTCCACAACGGCCAATTAAGGTCCATGACCCGCATCGACCTTATTCTAGCACCAGCGAAATTCCAACCCCACATCTCCCACTTTGAAACAACGAAAATGGAAATCTTTGACCACTGACTGGTCTCAATAACATAGCACTTACCCATCACAGTTGCAAAGGCCCCACATTGGTACAAAATCTGCCCCCCTGAGCTCGCGTCACCAGGATTTTCCACGTGGGTGGAAGAGGCAACTTTGGCGAAATCATTTGTTGCACCGTTTTGAGCGGACTCCATTTCCACATGGGCAACTTTCAAAGAAGACACCATCCGCCACTATCGCCATCTCTCATCTAGACGCTCACGAGCCACATCGGTGGTTATATTGTGCGCGCTGGTGGAATTGGCCCACTTGGAGTCCAACTTTCCAGCCACGGGATATAGCCCTGCATGGGGCCAGAAATAAGCGGAGGCAGCCGCCCGCCTCAACGCACTCAAAAGGCAACACAAACATTATGGTTTGTGTTTAATACAGGGCCACATGCATCACTAAAGGCAACAAGTGCTCCGCTTACTTCTTCAAAAAACTTTTGCACCACGCCAGAGCGTGGCCTGTACACAGGTGCAAAGATCAGATAATTCCATTGCGGACACACTGGCCAAAGTGGCAATCAAAATGCAAAGATATTACTCCGAGTTATACTGAGCTGAACCAATTCAGCCGGCCAAAATGGCGGAATTTCTTGACCGAGTTCATATCTGCTATTTTCTGATACGCAGAAATAATGAATTTAAATTTTAAATTTTAAATATATTGCGGGGAAGGCCGACCATGGGACGGACACTTCTGAATATGACTCAGATGAGACAAAACTTAGTACCAGGGGAGGCACCCCAGAGAAGCGATGCTATCTCTTGTTGCCAGTGGGAACGCCACTTATGGGAAGGGGAGGGAACGTGTGTAGGGGACGTAGCCACTATTGAGCACGTGTGGAGGAAGGGGTCTGATTTGATGAACCAGACTGGGAACCAGGAGGAGACCAGCTGTCGGCGACGCGGTGGGAGATATTCAAACATCCACACTTGAAAATGATCCACCAAATGAGACCAGAATCTGTGGATAGCTTCAGGGAGGGTGGGGATGGATCCAGCGATGGCATCCAAGACAATCGTGTGGATAGTCCACATGGCGATTGCAACCACCAGAGCATGGAGGGAGGGTGGGGAGGGGGAGGCCATTGATGAAGCAAATATATCTCTTGACAGACTGAAGGGATGTGTTTGATCCTGGCCTAGCAGACGTTGGACTTCGCGCCATATCACTTTAGAGGTGGGGCACTTGTCCAGGCGGTGAAACAGCATTCCATACTGGCCACACACGACACAGGATGAGTGTAAAGCGTTAGAGCGCTCAGCTGTATGATACACCCGCCTCAGGCAGCGCCACACATGAGAGCGGACTTGAGGCTGCAACAGAGGATGGTGTGCGTATTTCCAGATAGTCTTTTGGGTCTCAGTGGAATAAGGGATGTACATCATGTCCAGGTAGTCCACCCTGGATAGGACTTGGGGTCGAATGGGGATCACGCCATCATGGATGGGTAGCCCCTGTACCTCTTGTGTGAACTGAGGAGAGGGGCGGCCTCTTTGGGTTATATGTCCACTAATACGAATTCTCCACTCTGCGCTTCGCATGGAGAGTAGGATTCGTTTGTAGTGGGGTTTGGTCCCGTGAGGACCTGTGGCTGATGTGTGTGATGCGAGGTATTTCATCAGGGAGTGGGGGTTTGATGGATTGTTGAGGCCCAAGGCTCGGGAGAAGTTGGAGCAGGCTGCACGGGACCAGTGTTAGGATGGGATTGTAGGAGCAGTGACGGCCGCAATCCAGGTGCCTAGGATCTTGGCGGCATGGGCTTTGAAGTCAAGTAGGCCCATGCCACCATGATGATGAGGGCCAAACATGACCTCTAGCCGTACTGGTGGAGGGCGGCCTGACCAAAGCCAACCTTGTAGCAAAGCATACAGGGATTTGAAGAAGCTTGGGGAGAAGGGGATGGAGTGGGCTCCAAACAAGACTTTGGATAGGAGCATAGAGTTGGCAAGAACAACCCTGCCAGTGAGGGTAGTAGGGTGGGCTCTGAGAGAGGCGATTAGAATTAATGAATTTAATTACTCCGAATGAATTATGGACAGCCATTCGTGGTGTGCCAAACCAAAAATGCCCAGACCCAGATGGCATTCCATATGATTTCTACAAAAAATATTTTATAATATATCCCCATTGCTGCTAGCCTCACTCAACCAAAGCCTGTTGGAAATGCGCCTCCTACCAGGAGGACATGAGGCCTCCATGTCACATTCTTCAAGAAAGGGGATAGGCTTGACTTAGCCAACTGGCGCCCCATTTCTCTAACAAACACAGACACCAAAGTTTTAACCAAAATCATGGCTAACCGTTTGGGGACTGTAGCATCTGCCACCATCTCTCCAGAACAATTCGGTTTCATCCCCAGAAGGTCGATTTAGAATAACGTGCACTCTGTGGCTAATGTGTGTCAGTCCAAAGCCTCTGGGGCACTTGTATTCTTGGACCAACAAAAGGCCTATGATAGATAAACTGGGAATACCTAAGGGCCTGCCTCCATCAATTCCGCCTACCCCCCACCCCATTAACTGGGTGATGCTGCTCACGGAATCTGCAACAATGGCAGTGCGTGGCCCAGGCTTCCTAATGGAAGTAGTTCGCCCTCAAAAAGCCCTGCGACAAGGGGACCCCCTGAGCCCACTCTTATACAACTTCAGCCTTGACCCACTACTGCGAAATGTGAATGCCCAACTCACTGGGGTCCATGTACCAGGCCAAGCCCCAGTCAAGATGATGGCATTTGCAGATGATTGCGTGGTGGGGGTGTCTAATAACAAAGATGCACGCGAGCTTGAAGCCCTCATTCAGGAATATTCCCAGGTAAGCAACGTGGCACTGAACGCCTCCAAAACCGAAATCATCCTCCTTGGTCAGTTTCAGAACTGCTGGGCCCCAGCAAGTAGTTCCAACCCAGCCCATCTGCTCGCCCACGTCCTCGCCATACTAACTCAACACACACCACTCCACTGGTGCTCCCCTTCGTGCCACGTCCTACCATAGGACCAGTGCGCCATCTGGGCGTGTGGATGGAGGCAGGTGGATACGCATCAGCAGTAATGGAGTGCCGTATACTGGACAACGTGACGAAGCGAATCGCCTCTCTCAGAGCCCACCCTACTACCCTCAACGGCAGGGTTGTTCTAGCCAACTCTATGCTCCTATCCAAAGTCTGGTTCGGAGCCCACGCCATCCCCTTCTCCCCAAGCTTCTTCAAATCCATGTATGCTTTGCTGCAAGGATGGCTTTGGTCAGGCCGCCCTCCACCAGTACGGCTAGAGGTCATGTTTGGCCCTCATCATCATGGTGGCATGGGCCTGCTGGACTTCAAAGCCCATGCTGCCAAGATCCTGGGCACCTGGATCGTGGCCATCACCACTCCTACACTCCCATCCCAACACTGGTCCCGCGCAGCCCGCTCCAACTTCTCTCAAGCCTTGGGCCTCAACAATCCATCAAACCCCCACTCCCTGATGAAATACCTCGCATCACACACATCGGCCACAGGTCCTCACGGGACTAAAACCCACTACAAACGAATCCTACTCTCCATGCGAAGCGCAGAGTGGAGAATTCGTATTAGTGGACATACAACCCATAGAGGCTGCCCCTCTCCTCAGTTCACACAAGAGGTACAGGGGCTACCCATCCATGATGGCGTGATCCCCATTCGACCCCAAGTCCTATCCAGGGTGGACTACCTGGACATGATGGACATCCCTTATTCCACTGAGACCCAAAAGACTATCTGGAAATACGTACACCATCCTCTGTTGCAGCCTCAAGTCCGCTCCCATGTGTGGCGCTGCCTGAGTCGGGTGTATCATACAGCTGAGCGCTCTAACGCTTTACACTCATCCTGTGTCGTGTGTGGCCAGTATGGAACGCTGTTTCACCGCCTGGAGAAGTGCCCCACCTCTAAAGTGATATGGCGTGAAGTCCAACGTCTGCTAGGCCAGGATCAAACGCATCCCTTCAGTCTGTCAAGAGATATGTTTGCTTCATCAATGGCCTCCCCCTCCCACCCTCCCTCCATGCTCTGGTGGTTGCAATCGCCATGTGGACTATCCATAAGATTGTCTTGGATGCCATCGCTGGCTCCATACCCATCCTCCCTGAAGCTCTCCACAGATTCTGGTCTCATTTGGTGGACCACTTTCAAGCGTGGATGTTTGGATATCTCCCACCGCGTCGCCAACAGCTGGTCTCCTCCTGGTTCCCAGTCTGGTTCATCAAATCAGACCCCTTCCTCCACACGTGCTTAATAGTGGCTACGACCCCTACACACGTTCCCTCCCCTCCTCATAAGTGGCGTTCCCGCTGGCAATAAGAGATAGCATCGCTTCTCTGGGGTGCCTCCCCTGGTACTAAGTTTTGTCTCATCTGAGTCATATTTGGAAGTGTCTATCCCATGGTCGGCCTTCCCCACAATAAATTAAATTAAATAACATCCTTTAGAGCTGATAAAGAATTCCAAGACCAATATATGCCAATTTTATTAAATTCAAGGGCAATTATTTCATTTTTTATAATCACTTCTACCAGTTTTTGATGCTGAACATAAATTTTCTACAAATTCCTATGGCAATGCTGATTTGTAAGTTGATCAGCGATGCAATGTGATTCCAGGCACTAAACGTCATACTATTTCAACTTTGCAAACTTTTTTCACCAACACAATACCCCAATAAATTTGTTTAAAACATCAATTGATAACTTGATGGCAGATAATTACACAATCCATATAAGAGCTGACAAAGATTTAGTTAGACAGCATTCCGGACGCTACAATACACCTACCATCAATGAAGTAGCAATTATTATAGTTGGAACAGAATGTGATACACACGAAAAATTTTTCAGTGACGGAATAACACAATTGTGTGTGTCCCTAAAATATTATTCTTATGATGCGTTGCAGTATCTTATAATTTTTTGAGAGAAATAAGATGGATATCACTTCATGATTTTATAATTAATCCATCTACAGGTAACTGCAATTATTATTATTTCCAAACATTGTATCATATATGAAAAATTACTCTTTAGACATTTATAAATCAGATTTACATTTTTCTAATCACTATTTATTTTATTTCTTCTTACAGGTGAACCACTCAATAAAAAAGTATCAGCAATGATTATTTTCAAACCGCATAATGATACCTCAAATTAGAAACAATACTATTCTGCAATGCGGCCAACTATTTCACCAATATGTGGTAGACATTATGCAAAAATTAAAGCTAAATGTCTCCTCTTCATTTGATTAGATAAAAAATTATTTTACTCAGAGGAGTACATTCATTTATTAGATGGGATTGCAAATGATGGAAAATCAGTGACATTGGAAAAATGGTAATACTTTCAGCAACGTTTACTGGTAGTCTGTGACACATTCATGAATATGCACAAGATGCCAGGACATAATTACGTTCATATGAAAGTCCTGACTTTTCCATCTCATTGACATAAATCCAACATGGGATGAGATATAAAAGCTTCTATTGCCCGGTCAAGCTCCATCCAATTACCATGATTTGACTTCAAAATCTTCAAGTAAAACTTAAAAATTGATGGATTTTATTGTGAAGCATCACATTTATGGTGAAACTTGATTACTAAGTCTATTTCATTAAATGGCAAAATATAGGCTTCCTCATGCACGCATTCTCATATGGCTCAAAACAAAAATACACTCAGCTCAAATTTATTTTGCCTGTGCAAAAGTACCAGATACTGAAGAAGATCAAATTGCTGTTTGATGTCACCAAAATATGGTGCATGGACCATGCAGTGCTATGAACCTACAATCACCATGCATGGAAGACAACAAATGCACAAAAATTTTATAGAGAATTTATACATGAAACTCATATTTAAGGTAATGGCTATTCTCAATACAGATAATGCAAACTAGATGATGGATGTCACACAGCTACAAGCATAATGAGAAATACCAATATTGAAAATGACAACAGATATATTGTGCCATACTTGGCTTTGTTATCAAAAAATAAAGCACATATCAATATGGAATAAGCAATTTCGTTAAATCAATAAAGTAGATATGCAACTTTTCTTTCTCGTTGCAAAACACTTTTGCAACCCATTCAATTCAAGACTAAATCTAGTTCAATAATCTCATAGAGGGGATTAGTCTGCGCCCATGTCTGGGAGCAGTTGGGCAAGCAAGGCAAGAGGAGCAGGTGGAAGGCCCGCGGCCTCTAACGTTCAAAAATGCCCTGGAGAATCCGGCGGAATAGAAAAAAATCTAAAAAAACTGGTGGTCACAATTTCCCCAGAGATACTCGCGTGGCAAGCACGATGCAACCAGTACATCAATACGCCACATTCCCAGCCACTTTCGTCGGTGGAATTTGGAGTCTGTGTGTATCTGGACATCCAAAAAACGGCCCTATGGGAAAAATTTTGTGAAGATGTACACAAAATTTTCCCAACCACGGTGTACGTTGCACCTCACTCCATGTCACGCGGTAGGCTGGACCTAGGATTTGAAAGTAAAATAGCAGCAGACGAGGCTGCAGCAGTGCGCATAGTGGTTTACCTCCCCGAAGGGCAATGGGTCATCGAAACTAAATGTACCAGATGGACAAAATTGAACCAAATTTTCCTCACGTTTGACTTTTTGCCTACTACGGTAAAATGTGACATTTTGGAGCAACACCTGAAAGATGGTCTCGCCATATATGGCGAAATACAATCTTTTGAAATGCAACGTTTCACGCTGATGCCACACCTGTGCACCAACAAAGCCATCGCAGTTCTGACCCCATCTGAGGAGATCGCGAAGGACCTAACCCAGATCCCGCACTCCACCTTTATTGACATCACAGGGCACACCACCCACCCATTCCGGGTAACCATGGACAGCGCGCCCCCCATTTGCACCCACTGTGACACGTTCGGCCATAAGGCACACGTGTGACCCATTAAAGAGGGCGTTACATTCCAAGAGCACCCCTCAGCAGCCATGGCCAGCGGAGAGGCGCACTATGAACCAACTGCAAGCACCAAAGAGGCTTTCCCGTGGGGAGCACAAGGCTGCTACCTATTGGTAAAGCCCATCTCCCCACAGGAGTAAAAGAAGGCTAAGCAGGCCTATAGGACTGCAACCAAGGAAGCGGCCAAGGTCACCACCACCATCCCACACTCACAACGCCAGGAGGACATGGAGACCTTCGCAGCGGAAGCAACTTGGGAATCCATCACCCAATCAGATTGGTAGGCCCAAGCTGAATGGGCCACTCAATCTGAGGATCCGATGGGAGATTTGATCTCACCCAATCGCTGCACCCAAGCCCCAGTTGAAAATGACTTGGGACCTATCCCAACCATAAAAATTTTTTTTGCCCCACTCGACGGTGCACTGAACTTATCTGCACCGCAAAAAATTCGTCTGACATCAGGAAAACAAAAAGTGAAGGCCAAAGCCAGTGCGACTCTTTCCACAAAAATTAACAAAAACCCTGATAGCATTGCTGCTAATACCCGTGCTGCTGTGAAAGCCCGTGGGGACCTGGAAGAGGCTGGTGGGTCAGGGGACCCACCCCCTCGCACCTAATGTGCGAAGGGGAAACCTTCACTCTAGGGACGCTGAATATCGCTGGACTCAAGGCCTCCCCATCCCGGGCTAAGAAACTGAGCTTTTTACAAAGTAATTTACCCGTGGATATCCTGGCCATCCAGGAAACCCACTGTCCATGAGGTTCCGAGGATGCTTGGAAAACAATGCTCCTACCATCCCTAACCTTTTGGTCAAAGCACTGTGGTGCTAATTCGGAAAAGCAATTTTTTCAAATTTACATCTTCAGAAATATTCCTAAATGACCAAGTGCTCGTTGTCACCTTCTCTTGGGCCGATGTTGCACACACAATTTTCAATATTTACGCCCCAAATGGTGCACAAGAGCGTCAGGAATTTTTCTCATCAGTCAAATCCCTCCCGCTACCCCCCAATTCTTTCCTAATCGGTGACATGAACTGTTGGCTAACCTCACCAACGGATCGGTGGCCGCCCTCACCCCACGCCCCACAGGGTCACATAGAACTACGCGTTCTAAAAGCCACCCTTGGGTTAATGGATGCGCTGCCACGACATGCCCCACTGCTCGAAAACATGATGCGTCCCCACATCAACATTGCCAATTAAGGTCCATGACCCGCATTGATCTTATTCTAGTGCCAGCGAAATTCCAACCCCACATCTCCCACTTCAAAACAACGAAAATGGAATTCTCTGACCACCGACTGGTCTCGATAACATGCCACTTACCCATCACAGTTGCAAAGGCCCCACATTGGTGCAAAATCTGCCCCCCAGAGCTCGCGTCGCCAGGATTTTCCACATGGGTGGAAGAGGCAACTTTGGCAAAATCATTTGTTGCACCATTTTGCGCGGACCCCATTTCTACATGGGCAGCTTTCAAAAAAATACCATCTGCCACTATCGCCATCTCTCATCTAGATGCTCACGAGCCACATCAGCGGTTATATCATGCGCGCTGGCAGAATTTGCCCACTTGGAGTCCAACATTCCAGCCTCAGGATATAGCCCTGCATGGGGCCAGAAGTGGGTGGAGGCAGCAGCACACCTCAACGCACTTGAAAGGCAACACAAACATTGGGTTTGTGTTTAATACAGGGCCACACGCATCACCAAAGGTGACAAGTGCACCGCATACTTCTTCAAAAAAATTTTTGCACCTCGCCAGAGCGTGGCCTGCACACAGGTGCAAAGATCGGATAATTTTATCATGGACACACCAGCCGAAGTGGCAATCGAAATGCAAAGATATCACTCTGAGTTATACCGAGCTGAACCAATTCAGCTGGCCGAAATGGCGGAATTTCTCAACAGAGCTCATATCTGCACCATTTTATAATACCTGGAAATAATGAATTTAATTACTCCGAACAAATTATGGACTACCATTTGCGGTGCGCCAAACCAAAAAAGCCCAGGCCCAGATGGCATTCCATATGAGTTCTACAAAAAATATTTTAAATACATATCCCCATTGCTGCTAGCCTCACTCAACCAAAGCCTGTTGGAAACGCGCCTCCTACCAGGAGGACATGAGGCTTTTACAGTCACACTCTTCAAGAAAGGGGATAGGCTAGACTTAGCCAACTGGCGCCCCATTTCTCTAACAAACACAGACACCAAAATTTTAACAATAATCATGGCTAACCGTTTAGGGACTGTAGCATCTGCCACCATCTCTCCAGAACAATTCAGTTTCATCCCCAGAAGGTCGATTTGGGATAACGTGCACTCTGTGGCTAATGTGTGTCAATCCACAGCCTCTGGGGCACTTGTATTCTTGGACCAACAAAAGGCCTATGATAGAGTAAACTGAGAAATACCTTAGGGCCTGCCTCCAACAATTCCGCCTACCACCCCGCTTCATTAACTGGGTGATGCTGCTCACGGAATCTGCAACAATGGCTGTGCGTGGCCCAGGTTTCCTAACGGATTTAGTCCATCCTCAAAGGGGCCTGCGACAAGGGGACCCCCTGAGCCCACTCTTATACAACTTCAGCCTTGACCCACTACTGCGAAATGTGAATGCCCAACTCACTGGGGTCCATGTGCCAGGCCAAACCCCAGTCAAGATGATGGCATTTGCAGATGATTGCGTGGTGGGGGTGTTTAATAATAAAGATGCACGCGCGCTTGAAGCCCTCATCCAGGAATATTCCTGGGTAAGCAACGCGGCACTGAACGCCTCCAAAACCGAAATCATCCTCCTTGGTCAGTTTCAGAACTGCTGGGCCCAGCAAGTAGTTCCCACCCAGCCCAGCTGCTCGCCCAAGTCCACGCCTTACTAACTCAAAACACACCGCTCCACTAGTGCTCCCCTTTGTGCCGCGACCTACCATAGGACCAGTACGCCATCTGGGCGTGTGGTTGGAGGCAGGTGGATACGCATCAGCAGTAATGGAGGGCCATATACTGGACAACGTGATGAAGCGAATCGCCTCTCTCAGAGCCCACCCTACTACCCTCACTGGCAGGGTTGTTCTTGCCAACTCTATGCTCCTATCCAAAGTCTGGTTTGGAGCCCACTCCATCCCCTTCTCCCCAAGCTTCTTCAAATCCCTGTATGCTTTGCTACAAGGTTGGCTTTGGTCAGGCCGCCCTCCACCAGTACGGCTAGAGGTCATGTTTGGCCCTCATCATCATGGTGGCATGGGCCTACTTGACTTCAAAGCCCATGCCGCCAAGATCCTAGGCACCTGGATTGCGGCCGTCACTGCTCCTACAATCCCATCCTAACACTGGTCCCGTGCAGCCTGCTCCAACTTCTCCCGAGCCTTGGGCCTCAACAATCCATCAAACCCCCACTCCCTGATGAAATACCTCGCATCACACACATCAGCCACAGGTCCTCACGGGAAAAAAACCCACTACAAACGAATCCTACTCTCCATGTGAAGCGCAGAGTGGAGAATTCGTATTAGTGGACATATAACCCAAAGAGGCCGCCCCTCTCCTCAGTTCACACAAGAGGTACAGGGGCTACCCATCCATGATGGCGTGATCCCCATTTGACCCCATGTCCTATCCAGGGTGGACTACCTGGACATCATGGGCATCCCTTATTCCACTGAGACCCAAAAGACTATCTGGAAATACGCACACCATCCTCTGTTGCAGCCTCAAGTCCAGTCCCATGTGTGGCACTGCCTGAGGCGGGTGTATCGTACAGCTGAGCGCTCTAATGCTTTACACTCATCCTGTGTCGTGTGTGGCCAGTATGGAACGCTGTTTCACCGCCTGAAGAAGTGCCCCACCTCTAAAGTAATATGGCGCGAAGTCCAACGTCTGCTAGGCCAGGATCAAACACATCCCTTCAGTCTGTCAAGAGATATGTTTGCTTCATCAATGGCCTCCCCCTCCCACCCTCCCTCCATGCTCTGGTGGTTGCAATCGCCATGTGGACTATCCACACGAATGTCTTGGATGCCATCGCTGGATCCATTCCCACTCTCCCTGAAGCTGTCCACAGATTCCGGTCTCATTTGGTGGATCACTTTCAAACGTGGATGTTTGGATATCTCCCACCACGTTACCGGCAGCTGGTCTCCTCCTGGTTCCCAGTCTGGTTCATCAAATCAGACCCCTTCCTCCACACGTGCTCAATAGTGGCTACGCCCCCTACACACGTTCCCTCCCCCTTCCCATAAGTGGCGTTCCCGCTAGCAACAAGAGATAGCATCGCTTCTCTGGGGTGCCTCACCTGGTACTGAGTTTTGTCTCGTCTGAGTCATATTCGGAAGTGTCCATCCCATGGTCAGCCTTCCCCACAATAAATTTAAAATTTAAAATTTAAAATTTAAAATAAAGTAGATATGCAAAAACTTTTCTTTCTCGTTGCAAACACTTTTGCAACCCATTCAATTCAAGACTAAATCTAGTTTGATAATCTCATAGAGGGGATTTGTTTGCGCCTACATCTGGGAGCAGTTGGGCAAGCAAGGCAAGAGGAGCAGGCGGAAGGCCCGTGGCCTCTAACGTTTGAAAATGCCCTGGAGAATCTGGCGGAATAGAAAAAAATCTAAAAAAACTGGCGGTCACAATTTCCCCGGAGATACTTGCGTGGCAAGCACGATGCAACCAGTACATCAACACGCCACATTCCCAGCCACTTTCATCGGTGGAATTCGGAGTCCGTGTGTATCTGGACATCCAAAAAATGGCCCTATAGGAAAAATTTTGTGAAGATGTACACAAAATTTTCCTGACCGCGGTGTACGTTGCACCTCACTCCATGTCACACAGTTGGCTGGACCTAGGTTTCGAAAGCAAAATAGCAGCAGATGAGGCTGCAGCGGTGCGCATAGTGGTCGACCTCCCTGAAGGGCAATGGGTCATCAAAACTAAACGCACCAGATGGACAAAATCAAACCAAATTTTCCTCACGTTTGACTTTTTGCCTACTACGGTAAAATGTTACATTTTGGAGCAACAACTTGAAGATGGTCTCACCATATATGGCGAAATACAATCTTTTGAAATGCAACATTTTATGCTAATGCCACACCTGTGCACCGGCAAAGCCATCGCAGTTCTGACCCCAACTGAGGAGATCGTGAAGGAACTAACCCAGATCCTGCACTTCACCTTTATTGACATTGCAGGGCACACCACCCACACATTCCAGGTAACCATGGACAGCGGCCACCCATTTGCACCCACTGTGATGCATTCAGCCATAAGGTGCACACATGCCCCATCAAAGAGGGCGTCACATTCTAAGAGCACCCCTCGGTGGCCATGGCCAGTGGAGAGGTGCACTACGAACCAACCGCAAGCACCAAGGAGGCTTTCCTGTGGGGAGCACAAGGCTGTTACCTATTGGTAAAGCCCATCTCCCCGCAGGAGTGGAAGAAGGCCAAGCAGGCCTGTAGGACCACGGCCAAGAAAGCAGCCAAGGCCACCACCACCATCCCACACTCACAACGCCAGGAGGACATGGAGACCTTCACGGCGGAAGCAACTCTGGAATCCATCACCCAATCAGATTGGGAGGCCCATGCCAAACGGGCCACTCAATCTGAGGATCCAATGGGAGATTCGATCTCACCCAATCGCTGCACCCAAGCCCCGGTCAAAACTGACTTGGGACCTATCCCAACTGAAAAAATTTTTTTTGCCCCACTCAACGGTGCATCGAACTTATCCACTAGCAGAAAATTCGTCCAACGTTGGGAAAACAAAAAGTGAAGGCCAAAGCCAATGCGACTCTTTCCGCAAAAACTAACAAAAACCCCGATAGCGTTGCTGCTAATACCCGCGCTGTTGTGAAAGCCCGTGGGGACCTGGAAGAGGCTGGTGGGCCTGGGGGCCCACCCCCTCGCACCTAAGGTGCAAAGGGGGAAACCTTCACTCTAGGGGCACTGAATATTGCCAGACTCAAGGCCTCCCCAACCTGGGCTAGAAAACTGAGTTTTTACAAAACAATTTACCCAAGGATATCCTGGCCATCCAGGTGTCCCACTGTCCATGAGGTTCCGAGGAAGCTTGGAAAACAATGTTCCTACCATCCCTATCCTTTTGGTCAAAGCACTGTGGGGTGCTAATTTGAGAAACAATTTTTTCAAATTTATATCTTCAGAAACATTCCTAAATGGCCGAGTGCTCATTGTCACCTTCTCATGGGCTGATGTTGCACACACAATCATCAACATTTACGCCCCAAACGGTGCACATGAGCGTAGGAATTTTTCTCATTGGTCAAATCCCTCCTGCTACTCCCCGAATCTTCCTAATTGGTGACATGAACTGTTGGCTAACCTCACCAACGGACCAGTGTTTGCCCTCACCCCACGCCCCACAGGGTCATCTAGAACTACGCGTTCTAAAAGCCACCCTTGGGTTAATGGATGCGCTGCCATGACATGCCCCACTGCTCAAAAACATGATGTGTCCCCACGTCCACAATGGCCAATTAAGGTTTATGACCCGCTCAACCTTTTTCTAGCACCGGCGAAATTCCAACCCCACATCTCCCACTTCAAAACAATGAAAATGGAATTCTCCGACCACCGACTGGTCTCAATAACATACCACTTATCTGTCACAGTTGCAAAGGCCCCACATTGGTGCAAAATCCGCCCCCCAGAGCTCGCGTCGCCAGGATTTTCCATGTGGGTGGAAGAGGCAACTTTGGCAAAATTGTTTGTTGCACCGTTTTGCGCGGACCCCATTTCCACATGGGCAACTTTCAAAGAAGACACCATCCGCCACTATCGCCATCTCTCATCCACACGCTCATGAGCCACATTGGCAGTTATATTGTGCACGCTGGCGGAATTGGCCCACTTGGAGTCCAACATTCCAGCCTCAGGATATAGCCCTGCATGGGGCCAGAAGTGGGCGGAGGCAGCAGCCCACCTCAACGCACTTGAAAGGCAACACAAACATCAGGTTTGTGTTTAATACAGGGCCACACGCATCACTAAAGGTGACAAGTGCACCGCATACTTCTTCAAAAAAAATTTTGCACCATGCCAGAGCGTGGCCTGCACACAGGTGCGAAGATCAGATAATTCTATTGTGGACACACTGGCCGAAGTGGCAATCGTAATACAAAGATATTACTCCGAGTTATACTGAGCTGAACCAATTCAGCGGCCAAAATTGCAGAATTTCTTGACTGAGCTCATATCTGCACCATTTTCCGATACCCAGAAATAATGAATTTAATTACTCCAAACAAATTAGGGACTACCATTCGCGGTGCGCCAAACTGAAAATGCCCAGGCCCAGATGGCATTCCATATGAGTTCTATAAAAAATATTTTAAATATATCCCCATTGCTGCTAGCCTCACTCAACCAAAGCCTGTTGGAAACGCGCCTCCTACCAGGAGGACATGAGGCCTTTATGGTCACATGCTTCAAGAAAGGGGATAGGCTAGACTTAGCCAACTGGCGCCCCATTTCTCTAACAAACACAGACACCAAAATTTTAACAAAAATCGTGGCTAACCGTTTAGGGACTGTAGCATCTGCCACCATCTCTCCAGAACAATTCGGTTTCATCCCCAGAAGGTCAATTTGGGATAACGTGCACTCTGTGGCTAATGTGTGTCAGTCCACAGCCTCTGGGGCACTTGTATTCGTGGACCAACAAAAGGCCTATGATAGAGTAAACTGGGAATACCTTAGGGCCTGCCCTCAACAATTCCGCCTACCTCCCCACTTCATTAACTGGGTGATGCTGCTCATGGAATCTGCAACAATGGCAGTGCCCGGCCCAGGTTTCCTAACGGAAGTAGTTCATCCTCAAAGGGGCCTGCGACAAGGGGACCCCCTGAGCCCACTCTTATACAACTTCAGCCTTGACCCACTACTGCGAAATGTGAATGCCCAACTCACTGGGGTCCATGTGCAAGGCCAAACCCCAGTCAAGATGATGGCATTTGCAGATGATTGCGTGGTGGGTGTGTCTAATAACAAAGATGCACGCGCGCTTGAAGCCCTCATCCAGGAATATTCCCAGGTAAGCAACGCGGCACTGAACGCCTCCAAAACCGAAATCATCCTCCTTGGTCGGTTTCAGAACTGCTGGGCCCAGCAAGTAGTTCCCACCCAGCCCAGCTGCTCGCCCAAGTCCACGCCTTACTAACTCAAAACACACCGCTCCACTGGTGCTCCCCTTCGTGCCACGTCCTACCTTAGGACCAGTGCTTCATCTGGGCGTGTGGATGGAGGCAGGCGGATACGCGTCAGCAGTAATGGAGTGCCATATACTGGACAACGTGACGAAGCGAATCGCCTCTCTCAGAGCCCACCCTACTACCCTCACTGGCAGGGTTGTTCTTGCCAACTCTATGCTCCTATCCAAAGTCTAGTCCAGAGCCCACGCCATCCCCTTCTCCCCAAGCTTCTTCAAATCCCTGTATGTTTTGCTGCAAGGATGGCTTTGGTCAGGCCGCCCTCCACCAGTACGGCTAGAGGTCATGTTTGGCCCTCATCATCATGGTGGCATGGGCCTACTTGACTTCAAAGCCCATGCCGCCAAGATCCTGGGCACCTGGATTGCAGCCGTTACTGCTCCTACACTCCCATCCCAACACTGGTCCCACGCGGCCCGCTCCAACTTCTCCCGAGCCTTGGGCCTCAGCAATCCATCAAACCCCCACTCCCTGATGAAATACCTCGCATCACACACATCAGCCACAGGTCCTCACGGGACCAAACCCCACTACAAACGAATCCTACTCTCCATGCGAAGCGCAGAGTGGAGAATTCGTATTAGTGGACATATAACCCGAAGAGGCCGCCCCTCTCCTCAGTTCACACAAGAGGTACAGGGGTTACTCATCCATGATAGCGTGATCCTCATTCGACCCCTAATCCTATCCAGGGTGGACTACCTGGACATGATGGACATCCCTTATTCCACTGAGACCCAAAAGACTATCTGGAAATACGCACACCATCCTCTGTTGCAGCCTCAAGTCCGCTCCCATGTGTGGCGCTGCCTGAGGCGGTTGTATCGTATAGCTGAGCGCTCTAATGCTTTACACTCATCCTATGTCGTGTGTGTCCAGTATGGAACGCTGTTTCACCGCCTGGAGAAGTGCCACACCTCTAAAGTAATATGGCGCGAAGTCCAACGTCTGCTAGGCCAGGATCAAACACATCCCTTCAGTCTGTCAAGAGATATGTTTGCTTCATCAATGGCCTCCCCTCTCCCACCCTCCCTCCGTGCTCTGGTGGTTGCAATCGCCATGTGGACTATCCACACGATTGTCTTGGATGCCATCGCTGGATCCATTCCCAACCTCCCTGAAGCTGTCCACAGATTCCGGTCTCATTTGGTGGATCACTTTTCAAGCGTGGATGTTTGGATATCTCCCACCGCGTCGCTGACAGCTGGTCTCCGTTTGGTTCCCAGTCTGGTTCATCAAATCAGACCCCTTCCTCCACACGTGCTCAATAGTGGCTACGTCCCCTACACACGTTCCCTCCCCCTTCCCATAAGTGGCGTTCCCGCTGGCAACAAGAGATAGCATCGCTTCTCTGGGGTGCCTCCCCTGGTACTAAGTTTTGTCTCGTCTGAGTCATATTCGGAAGTGTCCGTCCCATGGTCAGCCTTCCCCGCAATAAATTAAAATAAAGTAGATATGCAAATATGTCAACAAGGGCAGAGATATGACAGTATATAGTGTTGATAATCTCAATGCATGCATGGATAAAGTTATTTTTTTCAGACAGGTCTATATATCAGCAGTAATGAGGCTGTGTTGTGTATTTTGAGTTTCCCAGTTCACAGTCAGCATCCCAATGTTGTTCATCTTAGTGTTCACCTTGGAAATGGTAAAAGAGTCTATTTTACTGAAGAGAATGCACAAAATGTTGCGGCACCAGTGCACACAACGCTGACAGCATTTTCCATACTGTGCGAAGAAGATATATTTGCCAAAACTTTATTGTATGCAGAAACACCAAAGTACTATACATTGAATACAATTTGAAAAATTTTAATGATGTAAACAAGGGACATGAGTTGAAGTCTATCATAATTGTATCTGTCTGATGCATTAGGCATATCTAAAAAGTATATTCAAATAATGCTGAATGCTACTATTTGAGAATGCTGATTAATGTCAAAGGTCCAACTTCATTTGCAAATTTGAGAATGATCAATAGAATAGAATGGCAGATATACAGAAAGGCTTGCCAAAAATGTTACTTACTTGAAAATGACCAAAATTGGAACTTACATTGATTGATGTGTAAGGAGCGTATCTGTAATGCTCCAGTTTCAGTAGAGGCGGTGGGCGAGGGCCCAACCCACTGCTAAGGAACACTTCACTAAGTTAAGGGTAAATGAAGCACCACCAAGAAGGATGGTACACATAAGGGTCCACGCAAGGACAGCATGCATTTGTTAAATTTGACCTCATGGATGTCGTAAAACTGGACTAAGTAAATGCACATAGAAGAAGTTAACCTAACGGAAATTTTATCTAAGGAAGTCAGCCAACGAGGAAAGTTGGTCTTGCAGAAACATAATTAAACAATAGGGGATAGTTGTTGATCTGTGGGGGTGGTGCTAAGCCTAAGCAACTCAATAGGCGCACACTACCATCAGCCAGGGTTCTTTAACTTGAGATTGTCCAAACTTGAGTTCTAGATTGTAAGCAAAATCATCCCAAATATAGCAATATTATAATTTGTAATGATTTTCAAAACCCTGTTACTCAAGCAACCATAACAAACCTTCAGGGCTGAGAATGTAGCTAGTGCGTTTTAACGCCCTGGCTGTAACACAGGGACAAGCATCATGCACATCCCCAGAACCAACCTGGGTATATCTCATCTGCACCCAGCGTTAGTCCAAGGTATGTTTCAAGTCAAATAGGCCTTTCAACTTGACCTTTTTGGCCTCTTGACGTCCATCCTTATCCTTGAAGTCTGTGCCCTCAACTATGTCATGTAGCCATGACATTACCCTCTTGTTCTTTTGGGGCGCCACCCCCCTACAGGGGTTTTTTCCAAGAAAAAGCTCTTGTGGGCTGGGACCAGCTTCATGGCAGCGAGGGCTTGCTTCAACTTGGATCCAACAGACTTAGGAAAATGCTCATGGAAAATTTCAATAGTATCTTGGGCATGAGCGCAGTCACACTCTGGTACCCAACTGTTCTCTGCTGCATCAAATCCTCTCCAGTATACAAGATACTTGAGTCATCTTCTTACATGGCGGGAGGCTACAATATCCTCCACTTCCCACTCTGGCACTCCATCCATGAGATAAGCCTTGGGAGTCTCTGGTGGGGGCCCTCAAACAACGTGAGCTTACTTTCATAAAAGACGGTGAAAATCTGGAATGATGCAGGTAGATCTAGCTGTTACAAGGCGTGGTCCACCTTTCTGAAAATGTGGTAGGGCCCTATCCTCTATGATCCCAGTTTTTTACATAGTTGCTTGATTGGGATGTTTTTAGCATCAAGCATCACGATATCTCCTTCCTTGTATGCTGGACTGACTCATCTCTTACCATCAGAATCTCCTTGTAAACTTGAATGGCTGCATCCAAATTGGTGTTCACCCCTTGGTGTACTTTCTTGATAGTTTTTGTGAAGTCCACCAACGCTTCCACCTTATATCCACAACTGGGCTCCATGTTGAAGGCGGGGTTGAATCCATAGTTGACAAATAAGGTGGAACAACCGGATTGATGCATGTTGGGCGTTGTTAAAGCTAAATTGGGCCATGAGAAGATGGGAAAGCCAATCTGAATGATCTTAAGTGGTTTAACACTGCAATAACTGTTCCAAGCACTGGTTCACTCGTTCAGTCTGCCCATCTGATTGGGAGTGATAGGCAGTAGAAAGGCAGGGGCGAATTTGAAGAGTTTTAAAAAACTCTTCCCAAAAATATAGAGGTAAACTGGGGACCAAAATCGCTAATTATCTCCTGGGGCACCCCATGAAAGGCAAACACATGAGATGCAAAGAATTAAGCCATCTCAGTCATGGTTAATGTGGTTCTACAGGGGATAAAATGAGAAAACTTTGTAAAAAGGCCCCCACTACCATGATGACATATTAACCATCAGACGCAGGTAACTTCACAATAAAATTCACTGATAAGGTATTCCAAGGCCCTTCTGCCTTTTGAACTGGTACCAGCAACCCTGCAAGTGGCTAGCAATTTGGCTTCATTTGGTTGCAAACCAAGCAATCCCTACAATAAATGGCAATCTGCGCAGATAACCACTTCCAATTATAAGCGCGGCGGATCAGCTACAGAGTCTTAGCCTTCCCTGGGTGTCCAATGGTATTTTCGTCATAATGGTCCCAGATGATTTCCAGGCAAAGGGGTCCTGTGGGAACCCATAGTAGTCCCTGAAACCACACAATTTCTTACTTAATGTGGTAACCCCTGGTGATATCTTCCTGATTTAATTTGCTCTTGGAGAGGACCATAGTATATTTTGATGACAAGGGCTGTGAAAGGACTACCTTTTGGACATACCATATTCCTCCGCATTTTCCAGAGGAGCAAGTACTAACCTGTGGGTCATGAGGAGAGATGTTGGGTCACAATATTACCTGGCGGAATCATAAAGTGGGTGTTGTGTACCTCTGCCTCCTTTGGATCTGGAGAAAAAGCAGGGTTTTGGCTCAAAGCATTTGCAAAAACATTCTCCTGGCCCTTTGTAAACTCATAAGAAAACACAAATTGGGTCAGAGTCTCATGCCAGATGGTTTTCCGTGGGGTTAAGACATGAGGTGCATGTTTATACAACAAGGCACAGTGATCTTTACATACGTAAAATGGTTGGGATGAGCCATGCTGATAACATCAAAAAGTCAGCGCCTCAACCACTGCTAATAACTCTTTGTCATAAACAGCGTAGTTTAACTCAGGTAGAGCCATCTTCCAAGAAAAATATCCCATTAGATACTATACTCCAACTTTGCATACTTTAATAAGGCAGCCGCTATGCGAAGTTGGAGGCATCAGAAACCACAATAAACTCTTTTTAGGATCCACATGGTGAAGGATGAACGTAGACAACAGGGTGCACTTTACTGCTTGGAAGGCATTCTGAAAAATGGGGACCGCTTGAGCACTTTAGCTCCACTAGCCTTATACAAGGGCGCCAATACCTAAAAAAATTTATGTGAATTTCTTAAGAGAAGTACACGTCACTAAAAAAAACTCCTAAATTCCTTGACTGAAAATGTGGTGGTCGCTCAAAAATCACCTTCTCCTTATCTAAGGTTATCATGTGGCCTTGGCCAAACATGATGTTGCCCAGAAAGGTGATCTGGGACTTAAAGGACACACATTTACTGTTTTTCTGAATAATATTGGCTGCCCTTAAACTCTTTACCACTTACCAAGATGTATTTCTTGGAACTCTTGATGAGGGGGAAACACCAGAATATCATCCATGTAGGCCACCGCGCACACACCCAGAAGGTCCCCCCAAAGCTGCATCTATATGACGTTGGAAGATAGCAGGTACATTTTTAAACCCAAAGGGAATAACATAAAACTGGAATTTTCCTTTTCGGTTTGAAACGCGGTAAGCCACTCCTGGCCCTTTTTGATCCAGATATGATTGAACGCATTTAAGCAATCCAAGTTAAAGAAAACTCTGGCCTTCTCCACATAGTGAGAAATCTGAGAGTCTAATGGGATAAGATGTAAATATGGTACTGTGGGTTGTTTAGGTTCACATAAGATACGCATGGGCGTAGAGTACCATTTGCTTTCTCTACAAAGAGAAGTGAGGAGCATACCAGAGAAATATGCTGAATTATTGAGCCTTTAGCTAACTGCTCTTTGACCCACACATACAACGCTGTTTCCTCCCATACAGTTAAAGATAAATGGGAGAAGATATAAGCACCAGACCAACGGTGAGTTTGAACTTGCAATCAAACTCTGAATAAAGCTGGTAGTACATTGGCTGAAGCCACATCAAACAAAGATTTCGGCCCCTCCAAACAGGAAGGTAATGGTACCTCCAAAGAGGGCTTCAGCAGTGGAGCTAGACTGAGTGTGTTGACCTTGGGCCACTGGGGCAATTTGCCCTGAAAGTTCGCTACAGACATGGGGATAACTGATTCATGTACATTCTTCAATGTTAATGATATGCTATTTTCTTTCAAATGTTCTAACGTCAAACTTTTTCCACCACTCTATTCCCAAAATAATGGGGTACAAGAGGTTTTTGATTGCTTATAAGTGGTCAGCCAAATGATACTTGCAACCTGATAATCCACTAACCCTAGAACCTTCAGCGTGAAAATATTTTGGAAAGCCCCTCCCCTAACCAAACCACCTGGCAAGTAACTCAACTCAACATATTCAGCTAGATATTGGTCAATAAAACTCTCAGAGGCTCCTAAATCCATCAAAGTCGTTGTGCTGATATTCCCTAAAGAGAATGAAAGGGTAGCAGTCAGCAAAAAATATCATGATGGTCTTTATTATAGCAGACAACGCCAACCCTTCACCATAAAAATCTTCAAGCGTAAGCATGCCTCCATGATAAGTTCTTTCATCATAGAATGCTGAGGGATAGTTGGCCACTCTTACTACTGAGGTCACATATCCCACCATATCTTCAGCAATTGCAAAAACATTTATGTATTTTCAGAGTAGCTCTTTTTTCACCCCCTATATTCTACGGATCATTGTAGCAATCAAGCGCAGGTTATCTATGGTAATCTGGTATACAGAAATCGGTTCTGTATTAGAGCCACAAGAGATGATGTTTGGACAGTTTTTATTTAAAAAAACACGTTATAAAACGCGTTTTGGGTTTTATCAACCCATAACAGAATTTGTGGCCAGTTGTACAACATTATTCAAGGCCATTACCACCAGGCCCTTTGTCAATGACCCCGCCTGCACTTTCTGAACACAGATCAGATAAAAATTCATTTTAGTTAATTTGTTTTTGTAAATTTTAAAGGCTAGACTCTCTCAGCTCCTCAAATTCTGCCAAAATGGAGAAGGGATTGAAGGAGAGCTCTTCCCCATTCATGGGAAAAACAATAGTCATGCGCCATATTTATAGGGGCAGTGATGGGCGACATCATTGTGGCAGACTAAACTGAGACATTTTAATTCAACTTTGGGGCTGGAACCCTGCTTGCCTTTAAATTTCACCAAAAATGAAGGAATGGAAGGATAAGATTCTCCTTTTTCTGAATCACATGGGAGTTTTTGGGGCTGGTATCTATAGGGGCCACCCTGAGTGAAACAATGAAGGACAAGTTACCTGGCCCCTTCCAGGTTGGGGCAGGAAATTTTTCTAAAAATCTTCATTCAGATTTTTAAATCCAGAGGGGGATGCTTGACTCACTTAAGTGTCCATAGCAGGGGCATCCAAAGTGGCATGGAAAAATGACGTTTGGAAAATGATGGACACAGGTCTGCCTGAGACACAAAGAGATTTATAAAAATAAAGTCTCACTAACGCCCAACACCACAGCGCATAAGTGACCCACAGGAAAGTTGGAAAAAAGTGGCACAAGGGTGCTTTACCACCAAGGGTCACTTCAAACTCTCTATACTCTTGAAAACCCACAACACAGTTTAATAAACGTAAAACACTCAGGAAGGTTCCCCAGGTAGAAGTGACGCAGCCACTCAACTCAGGGATGAGAGAAAAGGTCTGGTTTTACTATAATGAGAAGAAGTGGTGGGAAACTTGGAAACCTGAGCAATTGGGCTTTGAACGGTCCATGCCCACCATGTATTCTCCAAAAGGGTGAAAGTAGCACCAAGTGCAGAAAAAATAGAAACGCCTAGCAGCACACCACCAACAAGAATGGGACCACCGTGGATAAGAGCGTCCCAACCATGGTGCACAACCAAAGCGCCTGAATACCACTATGAAGACCTCCACTTGAAATAGATCTGGCGAGATCAAAAATGAGGTTGATCAAACTAATATAAGGAGAATATATATAATGCTCCAGTTCCAGTAGAGGCGGTGGGCGAGGGCCCAACCCACTGCTAAGGAACACTTCACTAAGTTAAGGGTAAATGAAACACCACCAAGAAGGATGGTACACATAAGGGTCCACGCAAGGACAGCATGCATTTGTTAAATTTGACTTCATGGATTTCGTAAAACTGGACTAAATAAATGCACATAAAAAAAGTTAACCTAGCGGAAATTTTATCTAGGGAAGTCAGCTAACGAGTAAAGTTGGTCTTTCAGAAACATATTTAAACAATGAGGGATAGTTGTTGATCTGTGGGGGTGGTGCTAAGCCTAAGCAACATAATAGGCGCACACTACCATCAGCCAGGGTTCTGTAACTTGAGATTGTCCAAACTTGAGTTCTAGATTGTAAGCAAACTCATCCCAATTTATCAATATTATAACTGGAAAAAAATTAAAAACCATGTTACTCAAGCAACCATAACAAACCTTCAGGGCTGAGAATGTATCTAGTGCGCTTTAACGACCTGGATGTAACACAGGGCCAAGCATCATGCACATCCCCAGGACCAACCTGAGCATATCTCATCTGCACCCAGCGTTGGTACAAGGTATGTTTCAAGTCAGAGAGGCCTTGCAACTTGACCTTTTTGGCCTCTTAAAATCCAGCCTTGTTCTTGCAGTATACGCCTCAAATGTATCATGTAGCCATGAGGGGATGCCTCTGTCAGCAGTCATCCATAACAAATATGAACATTATTAGCTATTAGTTTAACCACATGTTCACCATCTGCTTTAATTTTTGAGAGATCATTGAGATACGCCAGAAGGGTCATATAGAGTTGTTCTCACTGAGCAAAGGATCAACAATATGGGGATTGTCAGTCTTTAAAACACCATAAAGAAATTAATAAAATATGAAAGATTGCTTTGTCCACACCACTCTCATTTTATCTTAATATTATATCATATCCTTTATGCTCTGCTTCTTTCTACCTATTAACAACCTTCTTTCTCAATCTTCTCATCTTGCTTATATATAAATGACTTTGTTGTAATGATCCTTTTGCTTAGACTATTTTACCACTATATCCTCATTGGTTCATCCTCATAAATGTGGGGTCCCGGCTGGGTCTATTATCCTTAAATTCACTATCACCTTCATTCTAGGCGTTCTATTAAATATTTGTCCTAAATTGACATCACCTTATCACCTTATTTGGAGGTGATCCAATAACTATCCTTCCTAGGCTCGATATCATTTTTATCAAGGCGCTCAAATTTTTGTACATTAGTAAATCATTGCCTCGGATTTTAGCCAATCCACCATATCTATTTGGGGCTTATCATCCAGTCATATCAGAATCTTGACATTACACCCCTTGACCGAAAAATAAGTTTTCTTAATGTTTATATGCCTGAAGGAACTTTGCGTGCACTCAGTTAATGATCTGACCACTTGCAGGGTCCTTGATAGTGTAGGCGTCGATACCCGTTTTCTCAATTATTTTGAACGGACCACAAAGATGTTGGCCTACTCATGCTTCTAACTGAACCCATGCTGGTCATGAAACAAAACCATCTCTCCTTCTTTGAACTGAGCTAGCCCGCTACAACGTACCTGATTGGTGACCTGATTCTGTATCTTTTTGGTCAAGATGAAGGAGAACGCTTCAGTTTTCAGTTTGATTAAATTGTTAGCTAGGTTAGTCAAGTAAAGTTGATAATCCATTCTGACAGTATCTTCCAGCAAGCATAGTGTAGTGCGGGTAGAGCTGGGTGCCGTCCATATAGTAACTGGAAGGGGCTCTTCCCCGTGGAAGATGATAGCTAATATTATAGGTAAAGATGGCGGTGGAAAGGAGAGAACTCCAATCTGGAGGTTGATCCATGCTAGTTTCCATAGTATGTTCACCAAGGTCCCATTGACTCGCTCAACCATTTTATTGGACTTGAGGTGATATGGGGTCATTAAAACCCCGTGGATGGCTATCAGCTCTTTTAGCTTTGGCAGAATGTGAGAGGTGAAGTTTGTTCCGTTATCAGTAAGGACAAACTGAGGGCAGTCATGTCACTGGATTATACATTCCATGATGAACTTGGACACTGTGATCACCCCCAAATCCTGTATCGCCTGTGCTTTAACCCACCTGGTCATGTGATCAATTGCCACCAGAATTTATTTGGACCAGTTCGCTCCCATTGGCAGGGGGCCAAAGACATCAATGGAAACCATATGCCAAGTAAAATGCGGTTTCACTAACTGATATGAGGTCTTCTGGAAGAACAGCTTTCCAATCATTACTGGTGGAAGCAGGAAATTGTTTCAAGAACGTCAAAGATCATGCTTTTCCAATAATACCAAGGGCGCAAAAATTCCAAAATCTTGTATAATCCACCATGGCTGACTGCCTTATGTGCACTCATGATAATGTTAGGCCATGCTGAGGGGTTCAGGAAGTTCACCATAGAGTCTCCAATCCATTTTTACAACTCACCATTCCACTGAAAGGTATTAGCTCGCATCTCATTTAACGCCTTTGTGACTTGAGGCGGTTTGTCATTGTATTTTCCGCTGTGCATTTTATCATACATCACATCACTAAGATCCGCTGTAACAGCAACCGTTGGTAGTCTTGACAAGCAATTGGCGTTCTAGCGTTTTGCTCCAGGTCAGTGGAAGATATCAAAGTCATATCCTGAAGCTTGAGAGCCCATTGGGCTAGACGCCCTTCAGGATCCTTTAGCTTCTGCAACCAGCATAACGAAGCATGATCTGTTATGACTAGAAAACTTCACTCCATTTAAATAACCCTAAATTGCTTATATGCATAGACCACCGCTAAGCAATCTCACTCAGTCACAGTATAAAAGTGTTCATGGCAGTTCAGGCTCCAACTGCAGTATGCAACTGGGTGCTCCTCCCCTCATCGTCTTTTTGGGATAGGACCGCTCCTACAGCAGAAAGAGATGCATCCGTCTGGAGATAAACTTTATTAAAATTTGGTTAGCGCAGCACTGGCGCACTGATTAACGCCATCCAAAGTGTATTGAAGGAGCATAGTCAACGTTCTGTCCATTCAAACATGGCATCATATCTTAGTTAATCAAACAGAAAACCTCAAATACAGCTGAAGTTGAGTAAAAGTGTCAGTAATTTTCAACTATCCCCAAATATTCTTGTATATCGTGCTTACTATTTGGTGTAGTCATTTTTTGGATAGCCTCCACATTGGCTGGTTGAGGTTTCAGCCCTGTTGCGTCTACCACAGTTTAAGGTACTCCAGTTGGACCTTGAAGAAGTGACATTTATGGGGCTTGATCTTGATGGCCTCAGCAAACCAGCAGAATACCTCCTCAAAATAAGTAAGTTGCTTGGAAAACATTTGAGAGAATAAATTGAGGTTGTTGAGGTACACAAGAGTGCATGACAGCTTCATGACACCAAGAATGGTGTCCATAGACCGTTGGAACATAGCTGGGGCGATGCACAGTCCTTAAGGCATACGTGTCAGTTGAAAAAGACCCTCGAGTGATAACAGCACATTTCTCTTGTTCCACAGCAGGCAACTCGACTTGCCAGTAACCTGATATCAAATCCATTGCTGATAAGTAACAAGCTCCTCCTAACCAATCCAAAGCATCAAATCTGTGGCAAGGGATACAAGTCTTTTTTGTTTATACTGTTGAGCTTCCAGTAGTCTATCACTACCCCAATTGGTGCCATCCCACTTTTTTACAACTAGAATGGGTGAAGCCCACAGACTCTTTGATGGTTTGAGAATCACTTATTCCAGTAGCTTCTCAATTTCCTCAGTAACTACTTTTTCAGCTGCCCTGGATCAGCAGCTAGCTGAGACCTGATGGGGGATGATCTTCAGTTTTAAATTGGTGGACCACTTCCCAAGCACACCCTAGGTTGTGATTATCAACAGTAAAAATCTTCTTATAATTTTCATATAAAGATATTGCCTGATCTTTCTGTTCTTCCGATAACCCTACTAAATTTTTGTGCGGTACCACTGCCAGTATGCTGGAATGCAATTCAACAGTAAACCAAATTCATCCAACGACCAAAACTTATGAACCCAAAGGACCTCTTCGATAGGGATCAAGTGTAAATACGCCACTATTTGGTGTTGGCGGATTTGCAATGGTTCTTTTTGTAGACTTGCTAGTAAAACCTTAATCTCCCCATGTCCCAGTAGTATAATGCCTGGAGCCACGTGGGGCTTAAGCCACAATTGCTGATAAGGGCCAATAACTTTCCAATAGAGTCCTACTGGTACTTCCACCTCCAATTAGGTGCTCACTATTACTTGGTGACCATAGGGGATGTATATAGGCCCAGCAGTTCTGAGAGGCAGCCCTTGATATTCATATATCTGCTAGGCGAGGTCCTGGGTCTTTTTTTTAGTACTAGATGGTCCCAACCCAAGGGGGGATTCATCGATGTAGGAGGTCCTGGGTCTTGTTTTTTAGCCAATGGTAGTGAACCAGAATCACCCTGTCACTATATGCAAGGTTAATATGTCCCATATACACCAGATCCTTTGGCACTCCGCTGGAGGTAAAATAAATTAAAAACCGCTGTCCAGAAATTTCAAAGGTTTTCTCCATGATGTCAAAAACAGCCTCAAAGCATTGCATACAAGCAGTTCCAATTAACAGATCATAATTGCTGTTTGTAGCACTATCGCCAGAGCTAAATCAACAATTGACCCAAACTTCAAAGGTAGCGCACTGTACGCTCCCTCAGAGACTTTGTTTTTCGCTCCAGAGGCCCCATACACCATGCAATGTTCTATATCAGGTTTTAACGTCAACTTTGCCACTAACTTGATGGAAACTATTTTGAGTGGAGCGCCCGTATCTTATATAGCGCAGATTTGATGTTTTGCTACAAAAATGTCACAGCATGTACATTCAGAATAAGAAGAACTTTGACTGTTTAATATGTGAACATTAAAATAATATCTTTTATCAAGGAAATACATAATCCCCTCACCAACTTTGAAGTATTCTTTGACAATAGCATCCACTGGGAGAGTGACGTTTACTTCTTTCAGAGAATGTGCATCTGAGGATGGGTCTAGCTCACCTGAAGAAACTTGGTCAGACATTTGAATTTAAATTTAAATTTAAATTTATTGGTGGGAAGGCCAACCATGGGACGACAATTCTGAATATGACTCAGGAAAGACAAACTTAGTACCATGGGAGGCACCCCAGAGAAGCGATGCTATCTCTTGTTGCCAGCGGGAACGCCACTTATGGGGAGGGGGAGGGGACGTGTGAAGGGGCCGTAGCCACTATTGAGCACGTGTGGAGGAAGGGGTCTGATTTGATGAACCAGACTGGGAACCAGGAGGAGACCAGCTGTCAGTGATGCGGTGGGAGGTATCCAAACATCCACGCTTGAAATCGGTCCACCAAATGAGACCAGAATCTGTGGACAGTTTCTGGGAGGGTGGGGGTGGAGCCTGCGATGGCATCTAAGACAATCGTGTGGATGGTCCACATGGCGATTGCAACCACCAGAGCACGGAGGGAGGGTGGAAGGGAGGAGGCCATTGATAGAGCAAACATATCTCTTGACAAACTGAAGGGATGCGTTTGATCCTGGCCCAGAAGACGTTGAACTTCGCGCCATATCATTTTAGAGGTAGGGCACTACTCCAGGCGGTGGAACAGCGTTCCATACTGTCCATACACGAAACAGGATGAGTGTAAAGCGTTAGAACGCTCAGCTGTACGATACACCCGCCTCAGGCAGCGCCACACATGGGAGCGGGCTTGAGGCTGCAACAGAGGATGGTGTGCATATTTCCAAATAGTTTTTCGGGTCTCAATGGAATAAGGGATTTCCATCTTGTCCAGGTAGTCCACCCTGGATAGGACATGGGGTCAAATGGGGGATCACGCCATCATGGATGGGTAGCCCCTGTACCTCTTGTGTGAACTGAGGAGAGGGGAAGCCTCTTTGGGTTGTATGTCCGCTAATACAAATTCTCCACTCTGCGCTTCACATGGAGAGGAGGATTCGTTTGTAGTGGGTTTAGTCCCGTGGGGACCTGTGGCCGATGTGTGTGATGCGAGGTATTTCATCAGGGAGTGGGGGTTTGATGGATTGTTGAGGCCCAAGGCTTGGGAGAAGTTGGAGCGGGCTGCGCGGGACCAGTGTTGGGATGGGAGTGTAGGAGCAGTGACGGCCGCAATCCAGGTGCCCAGGATCTTGGCAGCTTGAGCTTTGAAAAAGCAGGCCCATGCCACCTTGATGATGAGGGCCAAACATGACCTCTAGCCATACTGGTGGAGGGCGGCCTGACCAAAGCCATCCTTGCAGCAAGGCATACAGGGATTTGAAGAAGCTTGGGGAGAAGGGGATGGCATGGGCTTCGAACCAGACTTTGGATAGGAGCATAGAGTTGGCTAGAACAACCCTGTTAGTGAGGGTAGTAGGGTGGGCTCTGAGAGAGGCGATTCGCTTCGTCACGTTGTCCAGTATACGGCACTCCATTACTGCTGATGCGTATCCACCTGCCTCCATCCACACGCCCAGATGGCGCACTGGTCCTATGGTAGGACGTGGCACGAAGGGGAGCACCAGTGGAGTGGTGTGTATTGAGTTAGTAAGCCGTGGGCGTGGGCGAGCAGATGGGCCGGGTTGGGAACTACTTGCTGGTGCCCAGCAGTTCTGAAACTGACCAAGGAGGATTATTTCAGTTTTGGAGGCGTTCAGTGTCATGTTGCTTACCCGTGAATATTCCTGGATGAGGGCTTCAAGCGCGCGTGCATCTTTATTATTAGACATCCCCACCACACAATCATCTGCAAATGCCATCATCTTGACTGGGGTTTGTCCTGGCACATGGACCCCAGTGAGTTGGGCATTCACATTTCGCAGTAGTGGGTCAAGGCTGAAGTTGTGTAAGAGTGGGCTGAGGGGGTCCCCTTGTCGCAAGCCCCTTTGAGGGCGGACTACTTCCGTTAGGAAGCCTGGGCCACTCACCGCCATTGTTGCAGATTCTGTGAGAAGCATCACCCAGTTGATGAAGCGGGGGGTAGGCGGAATTGATGGAGGCAGGCCCTTAGGTATTCCCAGTTTACTCTATCATAGGCCTTTTTTTTAGTACTAGATGGTCTATCATAGGCCTTTTGTTGGTCCAAGAATACCAGTGCTCCTGAGGCTGTGGACTGAGATGCATTAGCCATGGAGTGCACGTTATCCCAAATCAACCTTCTGGAGATGAAACCGAATTGTTCTGGGGAGATGGTTGCAGATGCTACAGTCCCTAAACGGTTAGCCATGATTTTGGTTAAAATTTTGGTGTCTGTGTTTGTTAGAGAAATGGGGCACCAGTTGGCTAAGTCAAGCCTATCCCCTTTCTTGAAGAATGTGACAGTAAAGGCCTCATGTCCTCCTGGTAGGAGGCGCATTTTTCAACAGGCTTTGGTTGAGTGAGGCTAGCAGCAATGGGGATATATTGTAAAACATTTTTTGTTGAACTAATATGGAATGCCATCTGGGCCTGGGCATTTTTGGTTTGGCACACCGTGAATGGCTGTCCATAATTTGTTCGGAGTAATTAAATTCATAATTTCTGGGTATTGGAAAATGGTGCAGAAATGAGCTCAGTCAAGAAATTCTGCCACTTCAGCCAGCTGAATTGGTTCAGCTCAGTATAACTTGAAGTAATATTATTGCATTTTGATTGCCACTTCAGCCAGTGTATCCACAATAGAATTATCCGATCTTCGCACCTGTGTGCAGGCCATGCTCTGGCATGGTGTAAAAATCTTTTAAAGAAATATGCAGTGCACTTGTCACCTTTAGCGATGCGTGTGGCCCTGTATTAAACACAAACCTGATGTTTGTGTTGCCTTTTGAGTGCGTTGAGGTGGGCGGCTGCCTCCTCCCACTTCCAGCCCCATGCAGGGCTGTATCCTGTAGCTGGAATGTTGGACTCCAAGTGGGCCAACTCTGCCAGAGCGTGCGAAATGACCACTGATGTGGCTCGTGAGCATCTGGAGGAGAGATGGCGATAGTGGCGGATGGTGTCCTTTTTGAAAGTTGCCCATGTGGAAATGGGGTCTGGGGCAAATTTTGCACCAATGTGGGGCCTTAGCAACTGTGACCAGTAGGTGGTAGGTTATCGAGACCATTTGGTGGTCAGAGAATTCCATTTTCGTTGTTTTGAAGTGGGAGATGTGGGGTTGGAATTTCGCCAGCATTAGAATAAGGTCGATGCAGGTCATGGACCTTAATTGGCCATTGTGGACGTGGGGACGTGTCATGTTTTTGAGCAGTGGGGCATGTCATGGCAGCGCATCCATTAACCCAAGGGTGGCCTTTAGAACGCGTAGTTCTATGTGACCCTGTGGGGCGTGGGGTGAGGGAGGCCACCGGTCCATTGGTGAGGTTAGCCAACAGTTCATGTCACCGACTAGGAAAGAATCAGGGGGTAGCGGGAGGGATTTGACAATGAGAAAAATCCTGACACTTGTGTGCACCATTTGGGGCATAGATGTTGATGATTGCATGTGCTACATCAGCCCACGAGAAGGTGATGACGAGCACTCAGCCATTTAGGAATATTTCTGAGGATGTGAATTTGAAAAAATTATTATTCCAAATTAACACCCCTCAGTGCAATGACCAAAAGGATAGGGATGGGAGGAGCATTGTTTTCCAAGCTTCCTCGGAACCTCATGGACAGTGGGACTCCTGGATGGCCAGGATATCCACGGGTAAATTGTGTTGTAAAAACTCAGTTTCCTAGCCCGGGATGGGGAGGCCTTGAGTCCAGCGATATTCAAATGTCCCTAGAGTGAAGGTTTCCCTCATCATACCTTAGGTGCAAGGGGGTGGGCCCCTGGGCCCACCAGCCTCTTCTAGGTCCCCACGGGCTTTCACAGCAGTGCGGGTGTTAGCAGCAACGCTATTGGAGTTTTTGTTGATTTTTGCAGAATTAGTCGCGTTGTCTTTGGCCTTCACTTTTTGTTTTCCTGATGCCAGACGAATTTTTTGCGGTGCAGATGAGTTTGGTGCACCGGTGAGCGGGTCAAAAAAATTTTTAGTTGGGATAGGTCCCAACTCAGTTTTGACTGGAGCTTGGGTGCAACGATTGGGTGAGATTGAATCTCCCATCGGATCCTCAGATTGAGTGGGCCGCTCAGTATGGGCTTCCCAATCTGATTGGATGATGAATTCCTGAGTTGCTTCCGCTGCGAAGGTCTCCATGTCCCTCTGGCGTTGTGAGTGTGGGATAGTGGTGGTGGCCTTGGCCGCTTCCTTTGCCGCGGCCCTATGGGCCTGCTTGGCCTTCTTCCACTCCTGCGGGGAGATAGGCTTTACCAATAGGTAGCAGCCTTATGCTCCCCACGGGAAAGCCTCCTTGGTGCTTGCGGTTGGTTTTTAGTGCGCCTCTCTGCTGGCCATGGCTGCCGAGGGGTGCTCTTGGAATGTGCCACCCCCTTGATGGGGCATGCGTGCGCCTTATGGCTGAATGCGTCACAGTGGGTGCAAATGGGGGGCGCGCTGTCCACGGTCACCCAGAACGGGTGGGTGGTATGCCCTGCAATATCAATAAAAGCGGAGTGCGGGATCTGGGTTAGGTCCTTCGCGATCTCTTCAGTTGGGGTCAGAACTGCGATGGCTTTGCCAGTGCACAGGTGTGGCATCAGCGTGAAGCGTTGTATTTCAAAAGATTGTATTTTGCCATATACAGCGAGACCATCTTTCAGGTGTTGTTCCAAAATGTCACGTTTTACCGTAGTAGGCAAAAAGTCAAACGTGAGGAAAATTTGGTTTGATATTGTCCATCTGGTGCATTTGGTTTCGATGACCCATTGCCCTTCAGGGAGGTCGACCACTATGCACACCGCTGCAGCCTCATCTGCTGCTTTTTTGCTTTTAAAACCTAGGTCCAGCCAACCGCGTGACATGGAGTGAGGTGCAACGTATACTGCAGTCGGGAAAACTTTGTGTACATCTTCACAAAATTTTTCTCATAAGGCCGTTTTTTGGTTGTTCAGATACACACGGACTCCAAATTCCACTGACGAAAGTGGCTGGGAGTGTGGCGTGTTGATGTACTGGTTGCATCGTGCTTGCCATGTGAGTATCTTCAGGGAAATTGTGACCGCTGGTTTTTTAAGGTTTTTGTCTATTCCGCTGGATTCTCCAGGGCGTTTTTGAACGTTGGAGGCCGCGGGCCTTCCACCTGCTCCTCTTACTTTACTTGCCCAGCTGCCCCTGAAATGGGCGCAGACTAATCTCCTCTGTGAGATTATCAAACTAGATTCAGTCTTGAATTTAATAGGTTACAATAGTGATTGCAACGAGAAAGAAAAGTTCAAGTTGGTCAGACATTTGATAGGCTTAAGGATTTGGTTGCTCCTAAGATCCTTCTTCCACCACAGCCATGGCTTGCACCCATGTCAGTACGTTACCCCTCCTACCAACTGCTGGTATAAAATTTGTCATCATACTGAGGGACTTTCACTGAATATAATTTAATAGGTTCAAGTGGGACGTTTTGGGTTGGGATATTGGGTTAGAGAGTCCCATCTCTACTCCGTTCAATCTTTGTGCTAGTAGTATTGATCATGCTGTACATAGTAAACCCAACAGTTGGGGCAACTTTGGAAAGGTGGCCAGGGTGATCGCATTCTAAACAATTTTACCACATAGGGTCCACGTCCCTGGTTCTCATAAGATGGGCCAGGCCAATAATTTGATTGTTGGCAATTAGCGTAGCCAGGGCCAGGTCAATAAATTGGCTGCAGATGGTCAGCGTAATTAGGTCCAGGTTGGTAGTTGGGCTGCTAACTATTATCATAAGCAGTTCTGGATCAATAAATTAAACTGCTTGGGGTAACTCAGCTGAGAACTTTGCGCCTAAATTATAATAAGGCCAAGAGTTACTAGGTGAAATTGAAAAGGATGAGAGAATTCCCCCAAATAAGAAGGACCAGCAACAGCTGCAGCATATTTCCGTTCTGTATTAAATTGTAATAAAGGTTGCAGATAGATGGCGCAAAAACTGAACAATTTTGAGCAGGGATATATCATTCTCTAAAATTGGAGCCATAACATTGTAAAGCTTGCATTATAGATTCACCACAGAGGTCATTACAATGCCCACATCAGATCTGGATAGAGCCCCCACCCCAATTAAATTGTTTGCTTCTACCATAAATTGGTCAGCAAATGCAGTGAGAGTATCATAATGCTGGAACCCAATGTTCAAGAACTCAGCCTTCCATTGCGACATCTTAATAGTACCTCCAAATAGCCGCAGCATAGTATCCTTCACTTCTTGATATATAACGGATCTACTAGGAAGATAGCAAGTGACTTTGTTGGTGCTTCCAACATCCAAGGCGGATATCAAAAATTTAGTTTATGCCAATCTGAGGCTCCTCCCACCACAAACTCAAATCATTAAAAAAACCCATGGATGTTCCCATCACAGTAGAATTGAGGCAGCTTTTCAATGCAAACCTCCTTCTCCAGCTCATAACTGTAAGTCATTGGAGCGTACTTAGTAATGGATTGAGGCCCATAGGTGTTATCTCATTGAGATGCCGGGTCAGTAGGGCCAGCAGCGCCCAACTTGTCCACTGATTCAGGGTTGACGTGGGCCCCTTCAGTGGGAAGATCTGCCATCACCCAGGGGAATTGGTTCACCAATACATAATCATATCCAGGGCTGCCTGCAGTTTTGGTAAAATGCTCTTGACTGGGTGCCCAGCCTCATATTTATCATAATATAATTCCTCCCAAGTGGTCCCTTGTAGTTCGTCCACTTCCCACTGAGGGCGCTGAGGGTGGGAGGCGCTGTTCAACTTCTGTTCTGCACAATATAGTCGTTCAGTAATATCATCCAGGCGATTAGCAAGTTGCCTGTTCTGTTGTCCAAGGACCCACATTTGGCTGAATGTGGAATCAAGCTGGTTTATTACGTCATTACGCCCCTGAAGGAGCTCATCCTGCCTCTTAAGCACCGCATCTAAGCAAGTTTAAGTTCTGCATACTTGGGTGGTGCAGTGGATTGTGAGGATTACCCGGTAATGTAGGCCTGATGCAACATGGCCAGTGACTGGAGAGTTGTTATCTTTATTTTTTTGGTGTTTATCAATGGCCCCCTGTAATGAGCACAACTGTTATAATTCTGGAGATATCGTTGAGATACACTGGAAGGGTCGCACAGAGTTGTTCCCACTGAGCAGTGGACAGATGATATAGGGATTGTCAGTATCTAAAACAACATAAAGAATGTTTTAAAATATGAATCAATTTCCTTCGTCCACACACTTTATTTATTTTAATATTATATCATATCCTTTCTGCTCTGCTTCTTCCTACCTATTAACAACCTTCTTTCTTAATATTCTCATCTTGCTTATATATCAATGACTTTGTTAGTACTAATACTTTTGCTTACACTATTTTACCACCATATCCTCATTAGTTCATCCTCATAACTGTGGGGTCCCAGAAGAGTCTACTATTCTTAAATTCACTATTGCCTTCATTCTAGGCGTTCTACTAAATATTTGTCCTAAATTGACATCACTTTATCACCTTATTTGGAAGCAATTATTAAATATCCTTCATGGGCTCAGTATTGCATTATATCAAGGCGCTCAAATATTTGTACATTAGTAAATTGTTGTCAGTACTATTTTAGCCAATTTGCCATAGCTATATGGGTCTTATCATCCAGTCATATCTGAATCTTAACATCATCCAACTCTACAATTGTTGGGAAAAATTCAGAGAGGTCTTGAGCAAAGACATCTTGCATTAAATTTGTATAGTTAGCAATGATAGTACCATTCCATTTTTGGACAACATTTTCAATGAAGCTCTGATAGAAATTAAAGACATATGCTTAACCATCAATAACAATGTATTCATTCAACTTGACATGGTTGAACCACATCGTTCTGCATATGATCTTTATGATCAATATTTATTGAAAGAACAGCAATTCTATGCTGATAACTAGCATGCATATGTTGAAGCAAATAAACAACTCTTAGTGGCAGATAAAAAATTGGCCTGTAACACAATTACAAATGCGGTGACCAATGGTAGAGGCAGTCTATTTTTCTTGATTCACCTGGTGGCACAGGAAAAACATTCTTTGTCAGTTTGTTATTAGCTCAAATTTTCTCTCAAAATGATTTTTGTTTTGGTCCTTGCATCATCAGGTATTTCAGCTACTTTATTGGATGGTGGATGAATAGCGCAATTAGCACTCAAATCGCAAATAATATACAATTTGCAAAGCTCAAACTTGTAATAATTCCAAAACATCAGACATGACAAAAGTGCTAAAAACTTGCAAATTGATTGTCCAGGATGAATGCACCATAGCGCATAAGAAATGAATCAAAACACTTGAACAAACTGTTCAAATTAATGAGCAAATGAAAACACATTTGGTGGAGCTCTCATTTTATTAGCAGGTGACTTCTGAAAGTCTCTACAAGTCATACCAAAATCAACACCAGTTGATAAACTCAACGCTTGCCTCAAAGCATCGCATCTTTGAAACATGTGCAGAAACTCACATTAAAGACTAACATGCACATATTTCTGCAGCACAATGTGGCGAACATATTTATAAACCAGTTAATGGACATTAGTAATAGAAAAGTATCATATGATACCAATACAAAATACATTTAATTTCTATTGAACTTTTGTGCTATTGTTCCATTGATCAAACAATTTATTCAGAAAAATTTCCCACAAATTGCTACCAATTACAAAAAATCACCAAGACTTTGCAAATTTTCTATTTTGGCAACAAAAAACACAGATGTCAATGCAATTAACTATATCAACGTATGAACAAATTAGGTAAGTAAGTCACCTAAAAATCAATTGACAGTGTCATGAATATAGATGATATGTTAAAATGTCCAATTAAGTTTTTAAATGCGTTGGATCTTTCTGGTATGCCACCACACATAAATTATAGCTCAAAATTGGCACACTAATAGTTCTTTTTAAATTTATTTGAGGTATGCCAACTAGAGGATGGACATTATTGATACTCAATGAGCAAAAGAACTGAACAAATGAATGAATGGAACAAAAAAAACAAAACCTCCAACCAGGCGGGGTTGGAACACCACTAACCTGTCATGAAAGTTTCTATAACTCTTCAGTTCCTTCGTGGTGATGAATGGAGCACTGGACCAACGCAAGGGAACTATTCATCAGTGTTAGAATAAAGATAGCCCAGCCGAGGGAGCTTGAGCTAAAGTGACATAGGGTGAGGGTGGTTAGTACAGTACTCATAAATAGGCGTGAGCAATTAGTATAACTTGGCTGTGTCCCAAAGGGCCGTTCATAACCAAGCTTTAAACATGTCTAGAGTGCACGGGTGCCCTGGTTTGGAGGGAACCTAGGTGGCCCAACGGTGTACCTGATGCTGTAATAAACTTTTAAAACAAATGAATTGGCTAACGTGACATGAGACCTCCTCAAAGAGGTCTACGCACAGGTACGCCCAAGTGAACATAAGAAAAACGTTAAAATGACTTGGGGTTTATTGTAAGGAAAAATACAACCATCTAGAAAAGTTGGTGTTGAAGAATAATATTTGGAAAAACTGGGGAAATCATCTATTGGAGAAAGTAGTACCAAGCCAGGGTGCACTAATAAGCGCACACTTCCATCCAACTGGGTACTATACTTTTGAAATTGTCTAATTTTGAGTAATTGATTGAAGTTGAGGCCAAACTGAGTTGGAAATTTCATAAACAGAACAGTTTTCAAACCCACATTCACCAAGTGATCAAACCAAGCCATCGTTGTTTAAAAGGTAACTCATTTGTTTTAATCCTAAAGCCAAAATAAGGGGCTGGGCGTTAAGCACCTCACCTGGACCAACTTGGGCATATCTGGCCTATATCTAACGTTGATATAAGGTTGCTTAGGTCAGAAAGGTCCTGAAACTTGACTCTTTGGACCTCCTACCATCCAACCTTATCATTGATGTTGGTGCCTTCAATCATGTCATGTAAACATGAAATTACTCTCTCCTCTTTTTTGGCTCCACCCCCTCCAGGGGCATTCGTCAAGGAAATGTTTTTATGGGCAGGGGCCAACTTCATGGCAGCAACGGCTTGCTTGTACTTAGATCCTGCAGCCTCAGGGACACGTTCATGGAATGCTACAATTAGATCTTGAGCATGGGAGCAGTCACGCGCTGGGATCTAATTGTTCTCCACTGCACCAAATTCCTTCCAGGATACAAGATACTTAAATCTTCTTCTTACCTAACGAGAGGCTACAATCTCCTCCACTTCCCACTCTGGTGCCCCATCCATGAGATAAGCTTTGGGAGTCTCTGGTGAGGGGCCCTCAACGACGTGAGCTTGCTTTCATGGATTACTGAGAAGATTTGAGACGAGGGGGAGAACCAACTGGTATGAGGCGTGGCCCACCTTTCTGATGACGCGGTATGGCCCAATCCCTTAGGTCCTAGTTTTTTTCATGGTTGCTTAGTTAGGATGTTTTAGCATCCAGCATCATGAGATCTCCTTCCTTGTACGCTGGTCCAACTCATCTCTTACCATCAACATTCTCCTTGTAAACCTTCATGGTCACATCTAAATTCGTGCTCACCCCCTGGTGTACTTCTTGATCATTTTTGCAAAGTCCACCACTGCTTCCACCCTGTATCCACAAAAGGGCTCCATGTTGAAGGCTGGATTGAAGCCATAGTTGGAGAAGAAGGGGTAACAACCGATCAATGCATGTTGGGCGTTTTTATAACTGAATTGGGCCAAAGGGAGATGCAAAACCCAATCTGAATGATCTGCGGCGGTGTACCACTCCAAGAATTGTTTGAGGCACCGGTTCACTCGTTCAGTCTGCTCATATGATTGGGGGTGATAGGTAGTTGAACGGCAGGGGCGAATCTGAAGAGTCTTACACAACTCTTCCCAAAAGATGGGGGTAAACTGGGGTCCACAATCGCTAATTATTTCTTGAGGGACCACGTGAAGAGCAAACACACTAGTGACAAAAATCCTCACCATCTCAGCCGGGGGGACTGTGGTTCCTCAGAGAATAAAGTGGGCGAATTTCATAAAACGGTCTACCACCACCATGATGGCATCGTAGCCATCAGATGCAGGCAATTCCACAATAGAATCAACCGATAGAGAAGTCCAGGACCCTTCAGCCTTTCAAAATGGTACCAATAGCCCCACCAGAGGCTGGAGATTCAGTTTCATTTGGTTGCAGATTAGGCACTCTTTACAATACCTGCCCACCTGTGCAGCTAACCCCTTCCAATTGTAAGTGTGGAGAATTAACTCTAGGATCTTCGCCTTCCCAGGATGACCAACAGTGATTCTGTCAGGATGATCCTGGATGATTTCCAGGCGAAGTAGTCCAGCAGGAACCCATAAGTGCCCCTAAAACCACACCATATCATCCTTCACGTGATACCCCTGGTAATATCCTCCTGATTCAACGCGCTCTTAGCAAGGACCATAGCATATTTTTTTGACAAAGGCTGTGTTAGGACTACCTTTCTGAACATATCATATTCCTTTGCGTTTTCCATAGGAGTGAGCGCTGTACCATTGGCCAAGGGGGAAGGAAGCTGAGACACAATCTTACCCAGTGTAATCATCAATTGGGTGCTATGCACCTCTACCTATCTAGGATCTGGAGCTAGTGCAGGGATGCGGCTCAAAGCATCCGCAAAAACATTATCCTTGCCCTTAGTGAATCACAAGAAAACGAAAATTGGGATAGGGTCTCATGCCAGCAGGTTTGCCATGGGGTTAAGGCATGAGGTGCGCGGTAGTACAGCAAGGCATGAGGACTGTATGTATGTGGAAGGGTTGGGATGAACCATGCAAGTGATGACGCCTATAAAGTTAGCACCTCACCCACTGCTAATAACTCTTTATATATACATTTTACTTTAACTCTGTTAGAGACATCTTCCTGGAAAAATATCCCACCGAATGCTATATTCCATATTCACCTACTTGTAATAGGGCCGCCGCTATGGTGAACTTGGAGGCATTAGAAGCAACAATAAACTCTTCTTTTGGGATCTACATGGTGAAGGACAAACGTGGACAACATGGTGCACTTTACCACTTGGAAGGCATCCTGCAAAGTTGGGGACCACTAAAGCACTTTTGCCCCACTCGCCTTATAAAAAGGCGCTGCAACATCAGAAAGATTTGGAGCGAATTTTTTAAGAAATGTACACGTCCCCTAAAAGCTCCTCAATTCCTTAACCAAAGTTGGAGTTGGCCACTCACAAATCTCCTTCTACTTATCTGGAGTTATCATGTGTTCTTGGTCAAACATGACGTTGCCCAAGAAGGTGACCTGGGACTTAAAAATTCATATTTGCTTATTTTTAACATAAGGTCATCTGCCCTCAAAAGCTCCACCACCTGCAGAAGGTGTGAAGCATGGCACTCATTGTCAGTGGAAAATACCAGAATATCATCCATGTAGGCTACCGTGCATACCCTCAGCAGGTCCTTCAAAGCCGCATCAATACAGCCTTGAAAAATAGCAGGGGCATTTTTAAGCCAAAAGGGCATAACTTGAAATTGGAAAATACCTTTTATGGTACAGAATATGGTCAGCCACTCTTATCCCCTTCTTGATACAGATCTGATTGAAGCCTTTAAATAATTTAACTTGGAGAAAACTCTCGCCTTCTCCACATAACGTGCAATATGTGAGTTCAGTTGGCGGAGTGTAATTCTGGTACTGTAACGTTGTTGAGATTCCCATAATCTATGCATGGGCGTAAGGTACCATCGGCCTTATCCACAAGGAGAAGTGGGGAACATACAGGTGAGGTTTGTTGAAAAATCGCACCTTTGACTAACAGCTCTATATCCCACAAATCTAAGGCCGCTTCCTCCCGTACCATCAACAAATAAATTGGGGAAGATATAAACACCAGATCAACGGTGAGCTTGACCTTGCAATCAAACTCTGATTGGGCTGGTAGTACATTGGCTGAAGCTGCATCAAACGAAAATTCCAAACCCTCCAAACAGGAAGGTAAGGGAACCTTAATAGTTGGCTTTGACAACGGAGAAAGACTAAGTGTGTGGATTTTGGGCCAGTGGGTCAAATAGCCCTGAAAGTTTATTTCTGCTAAAAGGGACAACTAACTCGTGACCATTCTTTCAAGCTAAGGATAAGGTATTGTCTTTTAAGTTGGTTCTGACTGCAAACTTTTGACACGACTCTACACCCAGAAATGATGGGTACAAGAGGTTTTTATTGCTTGGAAGTGGTCAAACAAATGACACTTGCCAACTCGAAAAATACACTAACCCCATAATTTTCAGCGTGTAAATACCTTGGGAAGCCCATCCTCTAACCATATCATCTGGCAAGTAAATCAGCTCAAGGTAGTCAACTAAGCCTTGGTCAATAAAATTCTCAAAGTCTACAGTATCTACCAAAATAAAAGTTCTATTTTTAAAAGGGATGAAAGGGTAGCAGTCAATAAAAATATCCCAAATAATCTTTATTTGTAATAAAAAACGCCAACACTTTACCACAAAGTTCTTCTTCAGGGTCGTGCATACCCCCAGGGTACGTTTTTGCATCATAGAATGAAAAGGGATATTTGGCCACTCTTACTACTGAGGTCACATATCCCACCATATCTTCAGAAACTGCATAAAAGTTATATTGTAATAGTAACTCCTTCTCCACCTCCTGGGTTCTGAGGATTATTGTTGTGATCAAGCGTGGGTTCTCTGGGGTGATTTGATACACTGAAATGGGGTCCATATATGAGTTATAAGAGAAGATATATGGCTCAGTTGTATATATGGAAATGTCGTTATAAAACGCGTTTTGGACCGCAAATGACCCTATGTTAATTTTGTTGATGGGTTGTATGACTTCATCCAAGGCCATCACCACCAGGCTTTTCGTTGATGATCCCGCCTGCACCATCCAAATGTAATGCCAAAGAAAAAACAATTATTGGTGTCAATTTTATAAATTTTGGTGGAAAGTCAGAGAATCACAACTCTAGGATTGTGAAGCATCTATGTTCACCAGGTATGGGCAGGAAGGGTGGGTACTTTCCATTAAGAGGTAGCAAAAATAACGCTGAGACGCTCCAAACATTGGCAAAATGTGAAAACAATGGTGAGCCCCTAATGCAGCTAAGCCAACAGCTGGCAAACACCGTTTGCACTTCATGAAAGTCCCACATGGAGGAACTTTGTGCACGTAAAGTAAAGAGGTTGGTTGTCTAATATCAGGAAAGTGTCTATAACTCTCCAGTTCCCAGCGTGGTGATGCACGGAGTACTGTTCCAATGTAAGGGAACTAGTAATCAGTGTTAGAATAAAGATAGCCTGGCGGAGGTAGCTTGAGCTAATGTGGCATAGGACGAGGGTGGTTAGCACAGTACTCAGAAATAGGGATTAAGCAAACAGCAAAACTTGGCTGTGTCCCAAAGGACCATTTATAACCAAGCTTTGAACAGGTCTAGAGTGCACGGGTGCCCTGGTTTGGAGGGAACCTAGGCGGCTCAACAATGTACCTTGTCAGAATATTAACCAGATAGAATCCTCTAATGATTAATCATTATTTAGGATGATATGGCCAATCCCAGCAGAATGGCTTAATGACTAAATTTAGTATGGTTTGATGTGATTGCTAGGAAGTTGCTCCCCAAACTGGGTTGAGCCAGATCCAAGTATTCTGCCAAATTTGGAAGATATGAATGAGTGGAGCCAATTGCTGGCCTGAATTGGTATAAGGATCACCAGCGACTGATAACTGAGGATGATACACTTGAATTAACTATTCAACGACAGTGGATCTGACAATTATGAGTTCAAGGTGACCAAGGTTGTTTCCAGTGCCTCATTTATTATAATAAATTATCACCTGAATAAGGCAATTCCTAATCAATCAGCTGAGATGAGTCGAGATGAGATGTCAGTGAGATGCCAAGATATTCCAAGTTAAACCCAAGTGACCAAAGCTGTTTCTGGCACATTATTATCAACTCAAAGGTTGAATTCAATTTTGACATTTATTTATATTTAATCAATTATATGGCTCAATGGCGACTTAAGGCCAAGGATGAGTCAAAACTAATAATTTGGACATTGGAATGATGGGGTGAGAGGGTCGATTCTAGGAAGAGAATAGCGCAGCGGAAGGCTGAGATGAGTGGTTGGCTAAAAGAACTAGTGGAAGATCTGATAGGTCAGCAGTGGGCGCAGTAGCCCTTTTGTAAGTAGTATAAATACCTGGCGCTTCCCTTTCAATTAACATCTCCCTTTGCCTAATCTACCTTTGATTATAAGTTTATATTTATTTCTCTAGTTGGGGTTGGGCTGGGGATCCCTGAATGGCGCGGGTGACACGCCAAGGGGTCAGCAGGCACTGTTGGCTCCATCACCTAAGGTGAAATGGCAAGGACCAACAAGCCTTCATACTGGTTGGCCTGCCAGCTAGCAGAGCCCACAGTCAATTTTCTGTCATACCTGATGCTGTAAAAATTTTAAAACAAATAAATTTACTAACGTCATGCAAGACCTCCTCAAAGAGGTTCTCACACAGGTATGCCCAAGTGAACATAAGAAAAACGTTAAACTGACTAAGGATTTGTTGTAAGGATGAAGACAACCAACTTGAAAAGTTTGTGTCAAAGAATCATAATTAAGCAAAACTGGGGAAATCATCTATTGGAGAAAGTGGTACCAAGCCAAGGTGCACCAATAAGTGCACACTTCCATCCAGCTAAGTACTATACTTCAAAATTGTCCAAACTCAAGTAATTGATTGAATTTGAGGCCATCCTAAGTTGGAAATTTTATAAACAGAAAGGGTTCTGAGCCCCCATCACTGAGTAATTAAACTAAGCCATCGTCATTGTTAGGTAACTCATTTGTTTTAATCCTAAAGCCAAAATAAGGGGCTGGGCGTTAAGCACCTCACCTGGACCAACCTGGGCATATCTGTCCTGTACCCAGCGTTGATCCAAGGTGTGCTTTAGGTCAGGAAGTTCCTGCAACTTGACCCTTTAGACCTCCTGCCGCCCATCCTTATCTTTGATATTGATGCCTTCAATCAGATCATGTAAACATGACATAATTCACTATGGCAGAGGGTGAGGGGGTCAGGCAGCTCTTCTACAGACATATTCTTTATGACAGAATCATCATAGTTGTAGAAACGGAAAAAAGCGGAGAGCCATGGCGTTGAAGAATCAGCGTGGTGGAGGTGGATAGCGGTGAGAGATTGGTTCTCTTCTTCAAGGTAATTTTTGAAGAAAGCCTCAAATAATTCTGTGAGATGTTCAGCTTGAATGCTGGCATCAGGGAGTTGGGCCAAATTAGTAATAGTGTGGTGGGTGATTTTAGAAGATGGTCAAAATCTGCTATTTTTGCAACATGTATGACTGTGGCTGAGGCATCACTAAACAATTTGTTGATTTCACCTTGTGCTGCATCGGGGAAATCAGGGGGGAAGTTAAGTGTGGACAGCCCTTGATGGTATTGAGAAACTGACTGGGCCACTTCTTTGCATAGGTTTGGGCAATGGGCGATGCCACTGCTGCTAAGGTGAGATGGTGGTAACTTTGGTAGGGGATGGCATTGGGTTAAGGAGTGAATCACTTTGGGTTGAGATTGTCCAAACCAGAATTGTAAATCATCCAAACTATAATCGAGTTGGCCAAGAGGTTCACCAGATTCCTCATTTGTGATAATGTTACCTGATTTGTCAATCTTGGCCATTAGGTCCCATGGATTTTGATTCACAAGGTTAGTGGATGGAGAATTTGGGTGGGTAGGAGTTGAATGGGATGCATGGGTGCAAATGGTGGTCCATGCCTGACTCTAATTGGCGTGGGTGAAATTGGGTGGGTTAATGTGGGTGGTGATTTTGTGGGGGCTGATTTTCCAATCTGGCCCATTGAATGAGAACGTTGAGTGTGAGGGGGCAACAAAATTCCCAATCAGAATCTTTTGTATATGCCTCAGAAGCCACACCAGAGGAAGTGGCTTGGGGAGCAGGTTTTTTAGATGGTTGAGTCCAAAAACAGAGAAGACAAATTTGGTGACCAATATCCACCTGAGCCCAAAAAGAAATGCTCAGGTGCTGCTGTGATACAAGCATGGGGATTTGTTGGGCTATGACAGGGTGGTGTGGGATTATGGTGGCAGTGGCGCGAGGTGAAGCAAGGCGCTCTGCACCAGAAGGAATGGTGAAGACAAGGCCGGGCTGTGTCCCATAAGCCAGAAACCCTGCCATCAATTGATCATATAAAACCAGGGGTGGGAGCTGAAATGGGAGGGATGCAAAGGACACCACCAATTTTGTGTCTGAAGGAAGGCAAGTACAGGTAGTAGGAATGAGAGTATTTTTATAAATAAGGGGAGTTAAAGCCGCTTCTGCAGCGTCCTCCTCCATCTGAAGCCTATGTTGAAATAGCCCTTGAATGGGTAAAAATCAATAAAGCCAGTTGGCACAAATGCAGCGGTGTCCAAATCAATAATTGCCTTGTCAGCATACAGGAATAAACGCCCATGGTCAACTCATAGGCAAAATCGGATAGTGGAATGAGGGAGGCCAAGAGGATGGGGGTGAGATGGGTGGATGCGCGCCAGGTGGAGCACTAAGTCCCATGGGGGGACAAAACAGCCAGAAGAAGATGATGGGCTATTTGATCCCATATGAACGCATTTTCCCGCAGGGTGGAAAACGCTAGGTGGTGGAGCAACGCTACCCACATTGGAGCAGCAGGCGGTGGATCCATGGACATTTTTAGGAAATTGGTGTGGCCAAATGACGGTGGTAAAATAAACGCTTTTTTCTTATAAAATCACTCAAAGTGAGATTGAGCAGAAGAAAACTAATAATTCATTTATGCATCATACTTTACTCTCTTGTTGCAATCACTAATTGCAATAAATTATATCCAAGCCTAGGTAAATTTGATAATCTCTTCAAGGAGTTTAGTGTGCACCCAATGTTGGGTAGCAGTTGGCTAGCAAAGTAAAGGGCACAGGATTGGGCTTCATACCATCCAAAGTTCTAAACGCCCCAGTGACACCGGCGTCCTAGATAAAAATAAGAAACTGGCCGTGAGTATTTCCCCAGAGATTTTAGCCTGACAAGCGAAATGCAACCAGTTCATAAAAACTCCGCATTCCCAACCACTGTCTTTAGAGCATGGGGCTCGAGTTTTCCTGGATATTAATCAAAGGGCACTTTGGAAAAAAGTTCTGTGGAGATGTGCACAAATACTTCCTGGACACAGTATATGTTGTACCGCACTCTATGACCTGCAGTTGGTTGGATCTTGGGTTTGAGACTAAACAAGCAGTGGACAAAGCTGCCTGGGTGCGTGCAGTGGTAGACCTCCCAGATGGTCAATGGGTGGTCAAGACGAAGTGCACTTGGTGGACCAAATCAAACCAAATTTTTGTTACCTTTAACTTTCTCCCCACAATGATAAAGCGCATAGTGCTGGAGAACCACCTCATGGCAGGGCTTAAAAGCTAAGGGGAACTTTTCCCCTTTGAAATGCAAACCTTTACATTTATTCCAGACCTGTGCATGGGCAAAGAGATTGCAGTGACCACCCCAACTGCGGTCATTGCAGAAGACTTTACCCAAATCCCCCACACCGCAGTTATGAATATTGACAGGCGGGAATCACGCCCATTCCAAGTCACAGTGGATAGCGCGCTCCCTATCTGCACCTTTTGTTGTGCTTTTGGCCACAAGGTGCACACATGCCCTTTTAAGAGAGGCATAACTCAAAATAAAATCCTCCCTGATGCAATGGGCAGCGCAGAATCCCATTATGAACTTGTCATTGACACTGACGCCGCCTTCCTGTGAAACACACTCAGGGGTTGTTATATACAGGTTGGACCTGTGTCCTTGTTGGAGCGCAAGAAGGCCAAACAGGCCCATAAAGCAGCGGCCAAGGCAGCGACTATGGCTGCATCCGTGATCCCACCTGCCCAGACCCAGGATGACATTGAGTCATTTGCAGCTGAGGCGGCTTGAGAATCAGCTCACCAATCAGATTAAGCCAACCAACCTGTAACCAGATGGGTGAGTCAAATTTACCTAAGAAAAATTACCAAGCACTGATCAAAACTGATTTTTCCACCCACTTTCCTCCCAAGTTTTTATCAACCTTCAACGATGCAATGCAGGAGCACAGCAATTTAAAATGTCAAAACAAAGCAAACACAAAAAAAACTAATACTACGCCCAATGTGAAAGATTCCTCCAAGACCTCATACAATGCACATTATACGCGGCCCAAAACTACTGCTGCAAAAGTTATAAAGGATGGGCAAGAGGGCCCTTCCCATAGCACCTAAGGTGTGATGGGGGAGCCTTCACAATAGGGACGTTGAACATTGCTGGACTCAAGGTCTCACCATCCCAGGCTAGGAAACTGAGTTTTTAAAAAAATAATTTACCTGTGTACATCCTGGCCATTCAAGAAACCCACTGTCCACATGGTGCTAAGGAAACATGGGCAACTATGCTCCTCCCCTCCCTTTCCTTTTGGTCGCCACACTGTGGGGTGCTTATATGTGCAACCTGTAGTTTTAAGTTTATTTCTAATAATTTGTATCTTGATGTCCGTGTGCTTGTAGTGTCCTTTTTGTGGGATGTCAAAGTGCACGCTATTGTTAATATTCTATGCCCTGACCTGTGCGCGGGCTTTCTAAGAATCCCTATTGGCCAAAACTTCACTCTCATTTCCGCCTGATCCATTTGTGGTGGGCAACATGAACTGCTGGGCCAACCCAGCCACTGACCGCTGGCCTTCTTTGCCTACCTCCCCACAGGGGCACGTTAAAATATGTGTTCTAAAAGCCACTTTGGGGCTTTTGTTACCCTTCCATAAATATGCACCACTGCTCTCCAACATGTCCCGTCCCCATGTGCACAACGGTCAGCTGAGGTCTATGTCCCATATTGACCGTATTCTTACCCCTTTGAACTTTTATTCTCAGGTTGCACACTTTACAATGACAAACATAAATTTCTCCAAACACAGGTTAGTGTCAATTTCCTTCTCTTTGTTGAACCCAGCAGCACAGGATCCAAAGTGGTGAAAACCTTGTTCAGCTTAGATCAGCTCGCCCAGGCTTTCCTCATGGGTGGACACCAAAACTTTGGCACTGGAGTTCTCCACACCATTCTGTGCGGACCCACTTACTACCTGGTCAACCTTTAAAGCAAACACCTTATGACAGGCACGCCACCTCTCGTTAAGTCGCCCTTGGGCTGCCTTGGCAATCATTATGTGCATGATTGCAGAAGTGAACCAACTGGAGTCTAATGTCCATGTTGCAGGTTACAGCCCAGCTTGGGGTCATAAGTGGGCATAAATGTCTGTTCATCTCAACGCACTGGTAAGGCAACACAAACATCGTGTTTGTGTTCAGTTCAAGGCAAAAAATTTAACGGTGGACAACATGTGCTCCACCTATTTTTTCCAAAAATTCTTTGCACCACGACAGAGCTTAGCCTGAACACAGGTGAGGCATCTGGACCACTCTGTCGCAGAAACTCCAGATAAAGTGGCAATAAAAGTTTGAGCCTATTACTCCAAATTTTATTGCTCCAATCAGTTGAACTGGCCAAAATTGAAGAGTTTCTTGATAACGCACATATCTGCACCGTTTCCCATTACCAAGAGTTAATGAATTTAATTTCTTGGGACAAACTCTGGTATGCCGTTCATGGTGCACTACACAGGAGATGCCCAGGTCTAGATGGGATTCCATATGAGTTATATAAGAGATAAATTAATTATTTCTCCTCTTTGTTGCTATCCTCAACGAACCAGTTTCTATTAGAAACACGCCTCATTTTTGGGGGTCAGGAGGCGTACACAATCACAACGTATAAAAAAGGGGATAAGCTGGACTTGGCCAACTGGCACCCCATATCACTTACTAACACAGATGCTAAATTATTTACTAAAAATTCTGGCCAACTGCTGTCGGACATTTGCCCTCCCAGCTGCAAGATAAGAACGTTTTGGGTCAAAGTCATCTGAAAAAGGGAAATCTCATCCATTTGCAAGTTTATGAAATAATCCAAATGATTTATATACTACTAATGATTATATTGGCCAAAAGATCCTGGCCAATCCTTGGTAGAACCCCGCAAATTGGGGTAACACAATTTTGAATACTCCACAGGCAATAAAAACAAGATTGAGCAGTCAGATTACTCCGACCACATGGCAGACTCTGGGGCATCCATTGGATGGTACTCCCCATCCAAAACCAGGTCCATTCAGGCACCAATGCGGGGACCTATCCTTTTATAGGCATGGCAGGGGTCCCCCAAGGTAAATTAATTTTCTCTGATGGGGATTGGCTGAAGTTCATTAAATCGTTACCTCATGGATATACATTGCTAAAATTAACTCCCTATCCATCGTTTAGCCAAAGTGAAGTGTGTATTACAAGCTTTAATAGGCTAAATGCGCATATTTTCTTCTTTGGACTGCAAGAAGCCATTCCAAACTTATTATTAAATCCCTTCAACCCTCAGTATAGTTAATATACTGATTGTTCAGATATTGAGATGGTTCAGTTTTTCTTATTTTCCCACGCTTCTAATAAAAATCTTAAACCTAGCTTTTGAAAAGTGTATTATTTTTAATTTACATAAACCATTGAGGAATCCAGCAGTGTGAAGCACCATTGAACAAGAACCTATCTGAATTCCTACAACTGCCTAGGGGAAGTTGCCTCTGATATAATCTCCTCTGAGCAATTCTGTTTCATTCCAAAGCAATCTATATGGGACACCATACACACTGTAGCCAACGTTTGTCAATCCACGGCTACTGGAGCACTTGGTTCTTAGACCAGCAGAAGGCTTATGATAGGGTCAATTGGGATTACCTCAAAGCCTGCCTCCACAAGTTCCACCTTCCCCATCAGTTCATTAATTGGGTGATGTTGCTTACAGAATTCTCCACAATGGCTGTGCGTGGTCCTGGCTTCCTCACAGATGTGGTTCACCCTCAAAGGGGCCTCTGACAAGGGGACCCTTTGAGCCCACTATTGTATAACTTCAGCCTCGACCCACTTTTACACAATGGGAATGCCCGCCTTACTAATGTCCATGTGCAAGGCCAAGCACCAGTTAAGATGCTGGTGTTTGCTGATGATTGTGCGATTGGGGTGTCTAACATCAAGATGCACGCGCGCTTGAGGCTACTATCCAGGATTACCCAAAGGTCAGCAATGCCACACTTAAAGCCTCCAAAACCAAAAACATCCTCCTTGGCTGATATCAAGCCCGCTGGTCACCAGCACCCCGTTACCTATCTGCTTCAGCATCTAGCTCACAGGTTTGCTTGCTCTGCCTACCCCATACCGCCCCTCTTGTGCTCCCTTTCATGCCAAGACCCACTGCTGGTCTGGCACGCCATTTGGGAGTGTGGCTGGAGGTGGGAGGGTACGCCTCATTGGTGATGGAGCATCATATTCTAGACAATGTCACAAGCGCATCGCTTCCTTAAGAGCCCACCGACTACCCTCCCAGGCCAGGTTGTGCTTTCCAACTCTATGCTCCTGTCCAAAGTCTGGTTTGTGGCTCATACTCGACTTTTCCCCCTCTTTCTTAACCTCTTTGTACGCCCTACTACAAGGGTGGCTTTTCCTAGGTCGCCCTCCCCTTGTGCACCTGGATGCCATGTTTGCCCTTGCCATAGTGGTGGTATGTGCCTGCTCAACTTTGCAGCCCATGCTGCCAAAATACTTGGCACCTGGGTTGTTACAGTCACTAACCTCACACTCCCAACCCAACACTGGTCACATGCAGCCCTCTCAAATTTTTCCTGCGCCCTGGGCCTCATAAACCCTACTTAATCCCTTCTCTGTTAAAGTATCTTGCCTTGTATCCCTCTTCTGAGGGCCTGCATGGGACGCCAGACCACTTTAAATGCATTCTCCTCTCCATGCAAAGCGCTGAGTGGAGAATCAGCATCAATGGGCACACCGCCCATAGGGGTCGCCCTACTCACTGTTTCAAACAAGAAGTCCGTGGGCAAGTTGTTATAAACAACCTGGTACCCCAACGTCCCTACCTCATTTCCTGAGTGGACTAACTTGACAAGCTCTACATCCCATACTCTTTGGAGGCCCAGAAGGACATTTGGCGGCACACACACCATCCTCTTTTACAACCCCAAATTCGCGCCCATGTGTGGAGATGTCTGAGAAAAGTGTAACGCAAGGATGAGTGGGTAATGCCTCTCAAACTTCATGCATTGTATGCGGTCATTATGGATCTTTAGTCCATTGTTTGGAAGATTTCCCGCCTTCACAGGCAATTTGGCGGGATGTTATGCGCCTCTCTTTCCAGGAGAGTGAGCAAGCTTTCATCCTGTCCAAAAACATCTTTGCCCTTTCCATGACCTCCCCTATCCACCTATCGCTCCTTGCCTTAATTGTTGCAATAGTGCTACGGACAATACACACCATTGTCCTTAATGCACTCTATGGTTCTACCCCAACCCTACATGAAGCTGAGCATTGCTTCCATTCCCACCTTACGGATCACATTCAAGCTTGGTTGTTTGGCCACCTGCCATCCCGCCAACGCCAGTTGGCGTCATCCTGTTTCCCCATCTGGTTCCTCTTGTCAGATCCTTTCCTTCATTCATGTTTAATTTTGCCCAGGCCTCCCCTGTTACTCCCCCTCTTCCTTCCATTGGCAGTCCCACTGGCAACAGGAGGTAGCTTTTGGTTCCTCTGGGGTGCCCCTTGATTTTCTTGTTGTTTTGTAGTTGGAGTTTATCAGAAGTGTCTGTCCCATGGTCAGCCTTCCCAAACAAATCTAAATCTTTTTGCAACATTAATCTACCACAATTGTAGCAATAGAACCAGGCTCACTGTAAAAACCTGATGTCAAATGTCATCAAAGCAACAATTATGAATAGCAAGTCAATATTAGATGTGCTGTTTCCACATATTCCTATTATTCCAACTGACATAACATATGTTTTCAAATGACTGCAGCTCCCCATTTGCCTTGCATTCTCAATGACTATCAACATGGCACAAGATCAATTACTCCAAGTGAAATGATTAAATCTGGAAAATCCATGCTTTTCACATGGTCAATTTTATGGTGCATGCTCATGAGTGGGACAGCCAAAAAATTTAATTGTTTTTTCAGAAGATTGAAAGACTAAAAATATTATATATCACAAAGCACTTGAATAAACTATTTCAATATGATTTAATGCAAAAAAACATTGTCTTTCTTTTATTTTGCACATGTAAATATGTCTACTTTATATATGTGAACCTACGTAGAAAGAAAAAGAGGTATTGAAATGCATGCTGGGCACAGCTAGTCATATTTTTATATAGAAGAAACTGCACAATCATTAATGCTGTGATTGGCTGGACCCTATTTTTACATCATTTTTGCATCAGACTTTAGATTTCAGATCAGATACTACTAAGTTGAGGCTTTGCACTTCAGATTGTGGATCAGTTTTCAATAAATTGATTTGTGGAATCATAGCTTTATGTTACTTGTGCTTCATTTCTGGATTGCAGATCAGCTGCTGTTCAATTGATACATTGAAACTTAGATAGTGAAATAGTTAATAATCAATGAGTCAATGGATTAATTGGTACTTAGACAAGTAGTTGATGGGCTTTAGTTGATTTGATGTATTGAGATGGTTTTGATCAGGTGGCTGGTGATTTTTATATTTATAGATTATTTCTGCTTTGACCAAGTGGCTTTTTGAATGATCTAATAGACCAAGCGGTCTTGCTATGCAGTTTGATAGCTATTTATTTACATCAACAAGTAAAATTAATTCATAATCTTATTGATACCTATCTACTAGTATTTAAGTTATACTAAGCTAGCCTAATTTCCCAGATTTTCTTGGGGTTATAATTTACATTTAATTTTAATTGATTGTTTTTGGTTTTTCTATTGGTAGATGACCATCAATAAGTTTGATAAAACATTAAACCTATAGAATTATCCAAACCATCAACCACTTGGCCAAAATCAATTAAACTTATTCTATTAGGTAAATCATCAACCATTTAGCATAAACCAGTTGAATAGAAAATTTACCAAAATATCAATTACTCACCCATGACCAATTGAAACTATCAAATTGACTAAATCATTTACCTGAAACCATTAAGCTCATCAATTCAACCAAAAACCACCAATTGTTTATCAAAACCAATTGATGAATTTATAAAACAATTAAAAACTACTAGATCGTTTATCTTAACTTATAGACTTATCAAATTAAACAAATAATACTAAAACGCCTAGCTAGATTAGTATACAATTACCATTAAAATTTACTACCTTTAGATCTTATATATAACTTTTATAAAATTATCTTCATTTTTGATATAGACTAATACAATTTTAAAAAAATTTTATAAATTATCTGAGAAAATTTTGGAGTTTTTAGTTTATTTGTTCATGAGATAATGTGTCTCATATACATATTATTCAAGATAAGAGGAACATGAGACCTAACTTATCAATTTGTTTATTAACAAATATTATATCAGATACTACACCTTATTCAAAATAAGAGGACCAGGAGACCTTACTTATTAATTTGTTTATAAACAGATATTATATCAGGTACTACACTTTATTTACGTTAAGAAAACCAGGAGACCTTACTTATCAATCTGTTAAAAACAGATATTATATCAGATACTACGCTTGATCTTTGTCAATAGGCTTGAGAGGATTATATACAATGCTTTTTATTTATATAGAAATAGAGATTAGTTAGAATTATAAGTTCTCTGATAATCAGATGGTCATCTTATTTGGAGCATTTGTGATATTACTATTTTCAGCAAAGTTGTTTAATAGTTATTTAATTTATTGATAAATTTAAAAAAACTTCCTAACCCTATCAATAGTCATCTGCCAATAATGTTGGACCTTGCTTAGGGTATAAACATAAGTTGTGCTTTCTTGGTAAGATCTGACAATATATAAAAATTATAAGGCTAAAGTCTTAAGTAATGTAGTAATAATAGGAAACTTAAATAGGTCTTGTTATTATAAGAAAAGCTATAATTTATTTGATATTCTGAGATAATTTTTAGAAGATAGTAATTATATTAAGCTATAGATAGGATTAGAAATGATAAGACTAAAACTCTCTCTCAATTTGCTCACTTTTGGTTGAATCATAGTTTGAAATTTAGTAAAAACAGCTCCACTTATCATCGCCCTATTCAAGTTACCTATGCCAATGCATTTGATGCCCGCTGCCCCCATATGGGGCAGTGGTGCACCACCTCCTAATGTTTTTGGCCATTGCCAAAACATGCTCAGGCTGTATCAGCTAGCCCTCCAAATTCTTCAGCACGCTATGTTCCACCTAAGGACTTATCCTTATATCTTGTTTCCAAGGATCTTCTTGATTTGAGTTTTGTCATACTGCTAACAAAATACACCTTCTGTGAAATGCTTGCATTGATTAAGGTAGATGATGTACCCCTAATTGGTACAATGACAGGCCTCTCTCTCAATAGCACTAGGTAATCCCTTTTGGGCAGTCCATGTGCAAGTGCTATCGTGCTGATTATGCAGATTGACATACAAAGTTTGCCATAAGGCAGGAAATTGATTACGTTTTTTGTTCATCTGATGGTCCATGGAATTTTTAACCGTTAACTTTGGATTTGTTTCAAATAATTTTGTATACTAGTTAGTTGATTGTGTTCCCAATAATTAGGACAAATTGCCAAGATTTGATGCATAAATAATCAGCCATAATGTGCAAGTGTATTTGGCCTGAGCTTATTGATAAAAGTACTTAATAGAATTTAAGTTGAGATATTCAGCCCAAATTGTGTAATTGCAATAGGCTTTGAGAGTTAAGGTATTAGCTCATGCATTAAAAGGATAATTGGCACAATCTGATGGTTGCCAAAGGTTTATTTTTGAGTTAACTACCAGAATCTGACATTTCCCCCACTTGACTCAAATGTAAGCCCTAAGATACCCGATTAGCCTTTGGTGATCTGTTATCATCAGCCCAAACACCTGATGAGCATGGAGTTGGGTTTTCCATTTGGTAACTTTGGCCTGAACGCCCAATGTTCTAAAGTATGTTGCTCTTATTGTTAATTTGGCCCAAATGCCCATCGTTTCTGAAGTTGGATCCTCTCCCCAAACTCAAGTGCAAACTAAAGTGTTAATTAGAATAAAACTATTATTATATATATAAATATTTGTTTGATTGTTTTTATTATTTTTTTCAACTTTTTCTTTTCTTAATTGGCCCGCTTATTGAACCTTCTTAGGAATTTTGCATGGACTCAGCTGTATATATAGCCAGTCCTTATATCCTTAATAGTGTATATAAACTTTGATGTCTTCTCAATCACTTTGAATGGCCCAACCCAGATACAATATACCTTTTGCAATTGGCCCAATCCATGTGTGTTACAAAATAGAATTTCGTCAATAACTTCAAATTTAGCCAGTGTGTAGCAATTCTCTAAGTCCTTTTTGATGTTGGGCCTTTTTCTCAGAAAAACTATTGTCAAAGGCTTGAGCTTGTAGTTTGATTAAAGTATCCACAAGCTTCTTGATGTACTAAGTATAAGTTTTTTTAGAGGTACTATTGTATGAATGCTGTGATTGCTGACTGATTCCTGGTGTGATTTCAGGATTATGCAATTATCTGGGAAGTTATCTGCTAAGGTCTTCATAAGAATAGCTACTTGAACGTTGTTAAGCTTAGGATGATTGGTCAAAAATTTGTAAAAAAGGTCTAAAACATGATCAATAATCTGCTTTGCATAAGGTTTTAATACTTCTACTTGGGCTTCTTTGGTAATTTTCAAGGGTTCAGTTGCTTTTTCTATGGCCTGAGTAGTGATAATCATACCTCTCTCTACTTGGTTTAACTTTCTGAGCAAATTAATTTTGGTAAACTAAAAGCAAACACTTAATCACACATTGAAGTTTTGCTCTGATGTCATCAGATCCCCTGCTGACTGTCCCAGCGTGGGGCAGCGGCAAAAATCCCCCTTCCATTTTCCATCTGACAGGAAAACGCGCTTGTACTGGCTCGCCCAGTTATTCCAAACCCTTGGGATGATTTGTTCCTCCCAAGGATCTCGATGCCCATCTTGCCTAAACCCAAGTGGTGCCCCGCTGCCCATTGGTGCTCCCCCAGAGCAACATGAATTTCAGCCTTAGGGTCAAATATGGGAAATTCTTCCCCTACAATGACTAAGCCATTATCAAAATGGCTTAGGCGGTGATGACACCAGCCTGCTTTATTGACTTCCGCCCCTATAAGGGATACTTTGATCTTGGCTTCCCATGTGAAGCTGATGCAGCCACTGCAGCAACGGTGCCATTAATTTACAATAATATTCTACTCCCAACAATGTGGACCCAGCTCCTGATGGACACCACCTTGGTGGTCCAGTTCGCTGGTTTTCCCACCCACCTCCCCCCCCAAAGTGCTCCACCAGGAGCTGATGGAAGGTTTGGCAACCTACATCGCCAACCCCATCTTACAATTTGTGGTCCCAAATGGGGCCACACGCCTCGCTGGGCCTCAGGTGTATGCCACAATCAGCCCTGAATTTACAAAAATTTTATTGGCAATTCCCCCCCGTGCCACCATCCCATCTGCCCCCGACCATCCGTTCTGGGCCCGCGTTGAGGGCAGATGGATGATCTGTCCATCCTGTTTTGAGTTAGACCACTCGAAATGCAAATGCCCATACTCAGAAACTTCCGCTGACGCTGAAAGTTTGCCTGACGCCCACCAATCTGCTGCCCACCCTGCACCAACTCTGACATGGGGTACGATTCTACCTTCCCCTCCTCCAATGCCTGATGCTGTAGCTGCACATACAGCCACCAATCAGCACCCACCTCGCCCCAATGCCACAAATAATTCATCCAACTAAACATCAGATTGGATCCCAGTTTGATCCCATGCATCCGCAAATGAATCAAACAAACCTCAAAAGTACGCTGATTCCCCAATCCAATTCAACCAAAATCCATGGGAATTATTGGATGAAATTGATGAATCGGTAATGTCATTGAAGAGCTGATGCTGCAACTTGAGCGGCTCTGTAATGCAGATTGGGATGCAAAATTCCCACCTCAGAAATACATCCCACAACCTAACACTAAACCGTTCTACAGCGACCACCAGCTTGCAGTAGATGCAGCCGCCACACCAGATTGCCATCCACTTTGCAAAGCAGCCACCAAATCTGTGGCTGCGCTTGCAGTAGGAATTCCACCTCCTGTCATCCCCAACAATCTTACTCCACAAAGTAAGATCAACATGAAAACCTTACACAAAAACATCACTGAAGACATTCAGAACGTGGTAACAGTAGCACGGAATCCAAAAGCAAAAATAACCTGAATCAACATTGCAACGTTTGTTAAATTCACAGACGCCCGCCTCAAAGCTGAAGATGCTTTGGGCAAATACATCATTTGTATAATGATGGCTGGCAACTATTTGGAAGTTCCAGTCATCAAGGATATCAAACCCCATGCTGCTGATGCCCCCACACCCTTACTATCTGCCTTAACACGCACCCTACTCTGGAATGAGATAGATGCGGCTGAAGACGAGCCCCCCAATCCCCCCTCCCCATCCACCATGGAGGGATAGCAGTATTCGCTACCCACATGGTTGGATATTTTGTTAGGTACAATTCAATTGATCCATCCATTTTGGGCATTTCATTTGAATCATTGTTTTTTATTATTATGATTATGATTTTTAGTTTTAGTTTGGTAATGTCCATCCCCTGGGCAGCTTACCTCAATTATATAGTAGTGATAATCATAACATCATTAGCCACAATATGGTGGAGGTTATCTTTAGCAACATCTTTGGCCCTAAAGAACACACAAGGGTCAGGTGGCCTGGTTTGAACATCGGTGGAGTTAGAGCATTCTGCCTCTACTCCACCTGCTCTTTTCCCACATCACTGTTGCTGTTGATTTCTAAAGCAAAGTTGACCCCAGGCTTTTTGTTGAACCATCTGTAGCATTTGCTAGCAAAGTGCCCCTTTTGACCACAGTAGTGACATGTAATCGGCCCTTTTTTCTGCTTTTGCTCAAATTTTTGGCTCATAGTTCAGACTTTTTTTCCCTGATTGGACATAGTGTTGTCTTTTGGGCCCAAAATTGGGATTTTTGCTGATCTTTGGTCCAATTAGGGGTATTGAAATTATGGGAACACTTCTCAAGTAATTTTTAAGCTCTTGGATTTCTAAACTTCCATTGAATGCAGGCAACATGACATTGTGCAGTTCATGGAAGGGCATAATTGCGTGCTCCATTGCAATCTTGGCGTCAAACTTATCTATTGCATTGCACCCATGCAGAACTTGTGTCTCATGGAAAAATCTATCTGCAAAGTTCTTATTAGTCTCATTCTGCTTTTATTCAATATTAAGAAGCTCTCTTTTTTGGGTTTCTAATTTCTCAGGCCCTCCAAACTGTTTTGTCACTGCAATTTTTGTATCCATATAGGACCAATCGTCACCCAAATAGAGCATAACAAGATTGCAGCTATGGGCGCCGAGTGAGTTGATCAGTGCTGATCCTTTTGCATGGTCTGATGCTCCCCTTAATGCTTTTTCAAATAGCTTAAAAATAGAGTGAACATTCCCATCCTTATCAAACTTTGGTAAATTCAATGGTTTGAAGTCATCTCACTCTGTCTCAGGCATAGGGATTGTACTTCTTCTTGAACATCTTGGTGTATCATCAATCATAATCAGCCCTCTTTCCCGTTGGGGAGTATCTGGAGTCAGTATTGATGCCAGAACTCTAGGAATAGAACAGATGTTCAAAATATTGTTTTCTGAACTGTTGTAAACTTCCTATGATTCAATTTCATGAAATTTGCTCTAACTTTTGGATTCTGATGCTTGGTTTTAGCCCTTAGTTGTTTTTCCAAACTGTTTTTTGGCTTAATATGCAGAGCTTTTTCCTGATTCTTTTTTGTCAAAGCTGGGTGAGCACTGGCATCCTTGATTTTTAAGAGATTAAAATTCTTTTTAAGGTTGTTGTACTCCTCTTTGAATTATCTTAATTGGTCGTTATGTTTCTTATATCTTTGTCCATACTGCCTCCTTGGGAATTTGCAGTTGATAATTGCATTATGAGTTCCCAATTCTCCTGAGTAATTTCAGTATTTCTGGCCTGAAATCTCGACACCATGGTCCAAAGTTTAGATAATTCCTCTTTGATCTTGGCATCCTCTTCATCTCTTATAGGATGGCTGAGTTTGCTGCAAGGTCTTCTAAGTTTTTGTTTATAGTATCCAGCTCAGCCCAAACATAGATTCTTAAAGTCATCAACTTTTACATTTAACTCCAGGTGATTTCTTTGGCCTGAAGTGGCATGCGTGGTAAGTCGTTCTGATTGAGACAATAGGTAATCAGAATGGGTTTCTAGTTTTTTGACATAAATTATTCATGGTTTTTACTCATTCTTGTAACAGCCCATGGTGAGCAAGAGCTTCTGCGGCTATCTTTGGGACTCCTTTGTTTAAAAGCTCTTTAAGGGTGTTTAATCTCCCATGGGCTTCATTGGCAAGTCCCATATTATCCACAATTGCCTTTCAGACTTCAACAAAAGTTGAATTTAGTTTGTCCAGTAGAGCATTTTGGGAAGATTGTTCCTCCCCTTACACATGGTAGATTTCTGTGACTTTCAGATTAAGTCTAGCAATGATTCACTGGATATGCTTGTATGAGGGTTAAACAAAGTTAACCAGGTGTTGGATTTTTGCCCATATTCCCAGCCTGCTAGATTACCTGGTGTCACTAGGGGAAAATTCCCTAAGGCGAAGTGAATCAGAAATTGGTTGGCCTGAGTTTTGGAGGAACTACGTTTAGGGGATTTTGGGATATTTTCCTGGTTGTATCTGTCAGGTATTGATCCGGATAAATACCTAAGATCTCATAAGGTGGAGTGGCCAACAAAATAGGGGCATCTTATAGTGATTAACTATAAAATGTACTGATTGGGATCAGTTGGGTTTCATCACCAACTGATTGGGAATGAATAGTGAGTTGTGAGGCGAGTGATTCCTCCTGCAACTAATGAATTGATTGGTTGGTGAAGTGACCTGCCATAATGGGTAATAAGTCCAATTACCTAAGCAGGCCGCTAGCCAATTATGGTTGGTTTGCTTGGATTGAGAGGAAAACGTTAGGGACACATTTTCTGACTCTTTCCATTTGAGGTCTCGAGGATGTCTAATGATGGAATCATAGCCAGGATGGGGAAGACCATCACTGCCAAGACGAGGATGGGTGATTTAACAGCAATGGCTGCCATTTCATTAAAGAGGTGTCAACTGAGGGTTAGACAACTGAATCCCCTACTATATAATTCCCTAGGATTCATTATAATAAAGAAAGTATTATCAGTATTTTTAGTATTATTACCAAGATTATTATTATCAACAGTATTAGCTATAGTGATATTGTCGATTCAGTGTATAGTTAGACTATCAGCTTCCATTGTGATGTTCCATCTCAAGGATATTATTGCAGAAGGCAAAAATTGGAAGACTCTCAGAGAGAAGAGTAAAGATCTGATTGTGGATCTAGAGATGAAGGGAACCACAATCAGGGATAGCTGCCAACTGTGTGTTGGGCTGAAAGAGACTGTCACTGGGGTATCTTGATGAAGATTGGGTGGACAGGAATATAGGGAACAAATCCCTATGAGACCGACTTACAGAGTATTTAATCGGAAGTACTGGCCAAAGCTTTGGTCCTAATAATAGTTCAAACTCAACTATGGATAATAGTCTCCATACTATTATTGAATAATACATTCTATACAACGTGACAAAGTGCACAAAGAAATCGAACCTGTGCAGTAAAAAGGTTACTGGGTTGACAACTGATAATTAACTTAAAGTAAATTTTTACAAGTTGGTGCTCACTACAGGGGTAGTTGAGTTAAGAATCTATTAATAATGTCATATAAAGAAGAAATGTGCAAGCTATGGACTGAGATCGCCACTGTGAATCAGAATGCCTTAAACTCAGCAGACCATTGGGAATTTGCAGCCTTGGAAGAATGATCACCAAGGTGGAGGAAGGAGTAGAAAATGTAGCCAACTTTGTGAATGAGTTACTTGGCAAAGTAAACTCGTTGAAGAAGAAAGAAGGAGACCTCATTTGAGAGGTCCTATTCCTGAAAATGGAGTGAGAAGTGGATCGCGTTTGTTTAAGAAAGTTTGGTGCGGATATCAAGAAATTGATAAAAGAAGTGGAGGACTTGAAAGCTCATAGATGTGCTTGTGAGCCCAATATGGCCAGTGATGCCAAAGAGAGAAGTCCTCGCATGATACTTGGGAAGTTGAATACCCTAAGAAATATGCCACCCACCTTTAATGCCATTTCAGAGATGACGCCCAAAGTCACTCCACAAGTTAGCTGAGTAGCTGAACCAAGAGAATCAGCCCAAAATGACTCGGAGGAATTTAGAGCAACACCAAAATTGCCAACATTCCATTGGGATAATGCCCCAGCATTTTTCCGACTGTTTGACATGACTATGAATGGATATGGGGATCATCAAAAGGCGTTGACGGTCATGAACTGCCTGGACACTGACTGTCAGAACCTAGTGTTACCCCACCTGGAGGGGGACAGCTGGTCATATGCTGAGGCTAAGGCGGCCACAATGAAGGAGTTTGGGAGTCCAACCTGCATGTTAAAATGCAAGCAAGGATTTATGAGAATTTAATTCCATAAAGATGAGTCTCTTGCTAGCTTCGCGGATCAATTTTATCAGGAGTCGCAGATCCTGGCTGGAGCAAAAGTATTAAATGACTTTAATGCTAGAATCGCTTTGCAAGTGGCCCTTCATCCCTATTGCAATTTTCATCAAATGATGTCTTCTATATTTGTGATGGAGATAACTACCTTGCAGATGGTAGACAACCTGAAGATTTTGGGAGCGACGTTCAATGCCCCAAATAGAAGCTTCAAGTCTAATCCAGTCCAAAATCCAAATCCCACAAAGGGAAGCGAAGGAGCAAAAGAGGCTACCAACTGAACTGTTCCAGGAAATAAAGCCCAAGGAATTCAGATGGTTAAGCAAGAAAGAGAAGGTCTGCTTTCAGTGTGGCAGGAAAGGAAATTTCATTAACACTGTAAAAAGCTGAAGGATCTAATTAACATGGTCCAGGCCAAGGAGACAGCAGCCGCCAAGGATTTGGGAAAAGGGCCCACTGCCTAGATAAGGAACAGTCTAGTG